>JAJONR010002750.1:0-36118 GCA_029582245.1 Solanum etuberosum
AAAAGATTATTTATCCATAAAGTAAATGAATTATACATTATAATTTAGAAAATATTTCATCAATGATAATAAGAAAATAATTTATATAATAGATAACATACAATGAGAAAACAGTGATACTTAAATATACACATAAGCATGAATGTACATACATACATTAATATATACTTAATGCATGCAATATTAAAGTAACAATCATAAAGAAATAGCGTTAGATTTTATAACAATTTAATTGGAAGGTTACTCTACTTATATTAATGAATTCATATAAAATTGTAATAAAATGTA
This sequence comes from Solanum etuberosum, assembly GCA_029582245.1. Classification (NCBI taxonomy): domain Eukaryota; kingdom Viridiplantae; phylum Streptophyta; class Magnoliopsida; order Solanales; family Solanaceae; genus Solanum; species Solanum etuberosum. Next base: position 289 of record JAJONR010002750.1, read on the forward strand.
AAATTATCTATTGGTAAAATATCAAGTTTAGAAATATAAAATATTATATATCATATAAAATAGTGTTACATAAATGAATGACTGAAATGGTAAGGATAAATAGACATGACATGGAATAAGGTCGTGGAGTGGGGTTGGGGAGGGGACATTAGTAAAACAAAATTATTAGTCAATGTTAAAGAGAATTTTTAATTTTTAAATAAGATCTTTGAATTTGAATGATTTTCAATTCATTAAAATATTACAATTTTTCTTAAATGGAACTCAAGCATTCTTATATGAGATATAGAGTATTACTTTTTAATAAAAATCATCAAATTTAAAAGTTATATTTATATTAATTTATGCTTTGGTTAGAAACTCTATGATAGAACAAATATTAGAAGTTAGATGACCTTTGTGTGAAAAATTACTTAAAGCAAATTGTTGCATCACTATTTTTCTTTATTATTAGAACATAATTATCGAACTCAGGTTTGAAAACTTTGCAGAAATATCGTATGAGCTTGAAGAAAGATACTGATTCAGAGTTGGTTTTTGATTTGAGTAAAATCACATATGATAATGCTAATCAATTGTCCACAAGAAAAGCAGATGACAAAATTCCAACTTTAGCTACACAACTTATGGTAGGAAATTTAAACTCTATTGACTATGATATGAAGGTTGATCATCAAGACTTACAGTCTGATCAAAGGGATAAGAATTTGACAAATACACTGAGTTACAATAATAATCAAAAATCTCGTCATATTGAATTTGAAGAGGCTTCTGTGGAGTTATGCCCTTTACCAGAGAGTTTTGAATGTACTAGAGATGAAGGCAGAAGTATTACATTAGAAGATTTTCCTATAATGGAAAATCTTTATCATACACCACATTCAGCTGAATTTACTATCACTGCTTTTGGAAGCCTATTGAATGTCCAATCTTCTAGTATGGTACATATTTCTACTTTTTTTATTTGTTCTTATCTTTTACTAGTATTATTTAAGTTTAAAAAAGTTTCTATTTTTCTAAATGATTTATTTGATGATTTTTAGTGTACATTTGAGTGCACAAACTTACACATCTTAGGAAAACAAAAATGAGAAGAAAACAATTCTTAGTTTAATTTTTGGTATCTATCAATATCAAAAAGATTATTTTCTTCATGAATTGATCATACACTAGGTCAATAAAATTTTAATTATATCGTCTCAGTTTCATCGTCAATATTTTTTTACATAATTATATCTTATTACATCATGTTATACAAGTACAATTAAGATATTTATGGAATTTAAGAAAATTCAAAAATAACATAATTTTTTTCTTTACTGTTTGTTATTTTTGTCCACTTCCCTTTCCTCCGATGTGTGGAGATGGTTGTATATTATGAAAAGGTTCTCAAAATATTTAAATAATTATTTTTTATTATGTATTTGCTTTAAAAAAATTGAAACATAAATGATCGATTTTAGTTTGTGCATGCGAGGTTAAAGTTGAGTTGAATAAATAATTCAATTATGAAAATCAAAATTACTACATCACAAGTAAACAGATAGAGAAAATAATTGTCAACAAAATACTTACAATACTTTATGTCTTGTTTTGCTATGCAGCAAGCAGTTTATGAAAGTTTTTCTACAAAGGAATGCTCATTCTTCTTTAATGATTTTCAAAATCAACAACTAGAGGTAATTGCTCATATACATATTTTTGTTTGATAATAGAGTATTATGCTTTGAAATTGTAATTTTTTATAATTGAATGAATTAATCAAGTTTGTATATAATATAATTTTACTAGACTTTATATTCTTTTTAAGAATTTTTCCTCTCTTGTTAATGAGTGAAGATGGTGATATATTTTGAGATGAAAGGGTTAAATTTAGCTGGTTAATTTTCAATAAAAAATCTTCTTACATTTTTATAGAACAAATATATAGACTTTTATTAGATTAAAGCTTAAACATGCATGAAATAAAGATAATTCAATAATAAAAATTAAATTATAACATAACATGTGAATACATATTGTAAAAATATTTACAGTAATTAATTGGTAAAGATGGTTATATATTTTAAGGTGAAGATATTCTCACCTAATTTGGCTAATAAATTTTTAATTGAATTGTTTTCTTACATTTTTTTACAACACAAATAACTAACTTGAGTTATATGAAATGTTAAATTCGTATTGTATGAGTAATCCATTAAGAAAACTCAAAAATATATCATAACATGTGAATAAATAATGAAAATAAAGTAAATTTATTTAAAATTTATAGTGTCTTATTTCACTGTGTAACAAAAAATTTACAGAGGTGTTATAAAATAGAAAATATCGTTCCTGCTCCATTATATCCCACAATATCCAAAATTTGAAATAGCTTTTCATATATCTATATTTTTTCATAGAAAATTATATTTTGAAAATATAATTTACAGTGTTGGGTAAATAACAAAAAAATGTACATGGTATTATTTTTCTCACAAAATTATTATTTATTTTACCCACTTTACATTCACAAGTTAATTATTGGTGATGATTATATAGTTTAAGGTGAAATAATTACAAAAATATTTTTGAATAATTTCAAATTTATTTCTATTTTTTTCATTTTTGTAGAATATGAATGATCGACTTTTTTAAATGAAAAATTGAAGATGAGTTAAAAAAATAATAATTTAATATTGACGATCAATTTATATCATAACTTACGAATAATTAGTGTGAAAATAATTACTATTAAATTTTCTTATAATTTTTGATGTCTTGTATCTCTTTGTAGCAAAAAAATTGTGAAGGTATTACTACAGAGGAGATGACGAATCATAGTCGCAATGTTCTTTCGCATTTGACACCTGAGGTAGTATTTCATATACCCATGTCTAGTCTCAGAATGTTATATTCTGAAATTAATTTATAAAGCTAAGCAGATTATCAAAGTTTGTAGACACTTTTATTTATCTCTTTACAATCTGTTTTTTATCCACCTTTTCTTTCCTATTTAATTAGTGGAGGTGATTATATGTTTTCAGGAGAAAGTTTTTTTCAAATAATTATCTTGGTTAGTATTTAATCTAATTAATTCTTATTTTTTTTAAATAATATTTTTTTGATATATAAAAGGCTAAATTTGTGTTGTATAAGATAATTCAATGATGAAATAAAAATCATATCATAACTTGTGAATATACTATGAAATTAATTATTAGTAAATATATTTATATTTTTTGGTGTCCTTCTTAACATGTGGCAAAAAGATTACAAAGATATTATTATTATAAGGAAAACATCGTTCCATCAACAATTTGCTCCCTTAAATTTTAAACTTCAGATGTTCTTCATATACCTATTTTTGATCATAGTGTATTATACTCTGAAATTGTAATTAATAAAGTTACAGAAAATTAAGAGAATTTATGCAAACTATTATTTTTTCTTCACTATCTATTTATTATACCCACTTTCACTCGCTCAGTTAATTACTGGAGATGATTGTATATTTTGAGGGTAAAGAATTTTCAAATAATGATGTTGGATAATATTCATTTTTGTTATTCCTTACATATTTGTACAATACAAATGATCCACTTTAGATATATAAAAGGTTAAATTGTGTTTTATAAGATACTCCAATAGTGAAACTCAAAACTATATAGTGGTTCGTTAATACATTGTAAGAATAATTGTCACTAAATATACTAATAATTTTTGATGTCTTATTTCATTGACTAGCAAGAAGGTTATGGAGGAGTTATGGAGGAGTTACTCCAGAGGAAAGATCATTACCGTTTCCTTATGATCCCTCGTATTCACAATTTGAGGTAGAATTTTATTTATCTATATTTTTTCATGAACATTATATCATGATAAAGTAATTTACGGAATTCAACGAAATAAGAAAATTTATATACATAATCATTTTTTCTTCATTCTCTATTCCTTTTTATCCATTTTCTTTCTGCTTGTTAATCATTGGAGATAGTTGTATATATTAAGGTGAAAGAATTTTTAAATAACTTACTTGTTAATTTTAATTAACTTGTTTTCACACTTTTGTAGAATACTACTGATTGATATATTTTTTATATGAAAGCTTAAATATATATTGATTAAAATGATTTAATAATGAAGATCAAAACTGTATGATTATTTGATAATAATTAGTGTTAAACATAATTTTCACTACTGATACTTATAATTTTTGATATTTTATTTTATTTTACAGCAAAAAAATTATGTAGGTATTACTTCAGAAGAAAGATCATTTCAATTTTATAATGATCCACCAAATTTGGAACAAGAGGTAGTTTTTCATATACCTATGGTTGATAATAGAATATTATATTATAAAAATATTATTTTATAGTTTAGCAAAAATAAACTTTGTAGTCACTATCATTTTCTCTTCACTATTCATTATTTTGTTCACGTTCTCTCCCTCAGTTAATTAGCAGAAATGATTGATTTTAAAGTGCAAAAATTTGAAGAACCCAGATAATCGACTTTTGTTATATAAAAGGTTAAATTTGTATTGTGTAAGATAATATGATAGTGAAACTCAAATTATGCTTTAAATTGTTAATACATAGTACAAATAATGTTAAATAAATATGCTTATATTTTTTTATATCTTATTTTAATGTGTAGCAAGAAAAGTATGAAGATATTACTACAGAGCAAGGATCGTTTCAACTCTATTCTGATCCCTCAATTTCAGAACTTGAGGTAGTTTTTCATATGTTTATGTTTGATAATAAATAATTATATTATAAAAATGTAATTATAAAGTTAATCGAATTAAAAATATTTTTACACAATATCATTTTTCTTTTCACTCGTTACTATTGCACCCACTTTCACTTTTCTAGTTAATTACTTGAGATGCTTGTGTATTTGGAGGTGAATGAGTTTCTAAGTGATATAAGTTCTTTTATAATTTTTTTAAAAATATTTTTGTAGTATATAAATGATTAACTTTTATTATATGAGTGATTAAATATATATCTTTATTTAATTTTTTTTACTCATTCAATTCAGGTAAAGAGATGAATATTCGATCAAAACCCTAAGCCTGATAGGGGAGAATAAGATAGTCAAAAATTGAAGATAAAAATTATATTTTAACTTTAAATAAATAGTGTGAAAATAATCATCATGAAATGTATTTATAATTTTTGGTGTCGTATCACTATGTAGCAAGAAAACTATGATGAAATTACTGCAAATGAAAGAACGTTTCTTCTCTATAATGTTCTCCCGAATTTGAAACCTCGGTAGCTTATCATATACCAATGTTTGATCATAGAACACTATATTCGAACTATACTTTATAGAATTTAGAGAATTAAAAAAGAATGTACACACAATTTGTTTTCTCTTTAGTATCAGTCCTCCTAACCTACTTTTTCTCCAATACTTAATTATTGGAGATGATAGTCTATTTTAAGGTAAATGAATTCACAAATAATTAGATTGGTAAACATTCAACGTATTTGTTTCTGACCTTGATTTTATGAAATATTAGATTTTTGTTAAATAAAATATTTTAATTATAAAATTTAAAATTATATCGAAACATGTGAATATACAATGAAAATATTAGTTAGTAAATATGCCTATAACTTTTGTATCTTATTTCACCGTGTAGCAAAAAAAAATTATGAAAGTGTTACTACAGAGAAACTTTGATCCACCATATTATATTTCTTAAATTGAAAGTCTGAGTTAGTTTTTCTTATATCTATGTTTAATCAATGAACATTATATTTTGATAATATAATTTGCAGAGTTAAGAGAATCGAGAAAGTTTGTAAAGACTATTATTTTTCTTTAAATTATATCATTTTCTAAATTATTTTTTCTCCCCAATTATTTAATGGAGATAGTTTTATATTTTGACATGAAAATTTTTTCACATAATTTGACACGATAATTTTCAATTTATTTCTTCTTTTATTTTAGTAGAACATAAATAACCAATATTTTTACATAAAAGATAAATTTATTATTGTATAAGATAACTAAATAATAAAATTCATAGTTATATTATTTTCAGTCAAAATGCTTATAACTTTTTATGTCTTCTTTTTACTGTACAGAGAGGAGATAACGAAAATTTTACTGCAGAAGAGTGTTCATTCCTCAAAAATATTTTGTTGATTCATGAACTTGAGGTAATTTTTCATACAAACATGTTTATTTGATCATAGAGCACTATGCTTGGAAAGTGCACTTTTCAGAGTTAATTACCTTATATTCTTTTATGCATTTTCCTCCTTCTAGTTAATGAGTGAAGATGATTGTATATTTTAAGATGAAAGGGTTCAATTTATCTACTTAATTTTCAATTAAGTTGTTTCTTACATTTTTGTAGAATAAAAATAATTATTTTTTGATTAAACATGTATGAAATAAAGACAATTCAATATTGCAAATCAATCTATAGCATAACATGTGGATACATATTTCAGAAAATTATTTTATAAACATGGTTACCATTTATGTTGTTTTATTTTATTATACAACAAGAAATTAACTATAGAGAGATACTGTTCCATCTCTATGATGTTCCTCTGAATTCTAAATTTAATATAATTTTTTATATGCCTATATCATATTCTAAAAATATAATTTTATAGTTAAAGAAAATGAGATAGATTGTACACACAATCATTTTTCTCTTTACCTTTCCCCTTTTAACTCACCTTTTGTCCTCTAGTTAATTAGTGGAGATGATTGTATATTTTGATTTGAAGGCATTTTAAAATTAATTTGAGTGGTTAATTTCTATTCAATTATTTTTAAAATTTTGAATGAACATAGATGACAATTTTTTCTTGAAAGGTAAATATGTTATGTATAACATAATATGTTTATGAAATTCAAAACTATATCATAATTTGTGAATATATAGTGCAAATAACTATCAGTCAATATGCTCACAAAATCTTAATATCTTATTTGAATGTGTAGCAAAAAAGTGATGGAGGAGCTACTACAGAGGAAGGATTGTTCAAAGTCCATTGTAATCCCCCAAGTACGAAACTTGAGGTAGTTGCTCTTATACCTATGTTTTGTAATAGATCATTATATTTTGAAAATGTAATTATAAAATTAAACAAATTAAGATATTTGTACACACTATTATTTTTCTCTTCACTAGTTATTTTTTGTACCTACTTCTACTCTCCCAGTTAATTAGTTGAGATGATTGTGTATTTTTGAGGTGAAAGAGTTTCTAAAAAATATGATTAGTTAATTTTTAATTTATTTTTTTCTTACCTTTTTTAGTGTACAAATGATCACCTATTGTTATATGAGTATTTAAATATGTGTTGAATAAGAAAATTTAAAATTGAAGATCAAAACTAATTATGACTTGGGAATAAATAGTGTGAAAAAAATTATCATGAATTGTACTTACAAATTTTGTGTTTTTTTTATGTAGCAACAAAAATATGATGGTACTAATGTAGATGAAAGACCATTGAATATCCATAGTGCTGTCCCAAATTTAGAACCTCAGGTAATTATTCATATACCTATATTTGTCATAGAATACTATATTATAAAAATAAACTTACAGAGCTAAGAAAATTATGAAAGATTGTACATACTACTATTTTTCTATTCGTTATCTATATATGCTACTCACTTTTCTTCTACTGAGTAACAAGTAGAGATTATAGTATATTTTAAGTAAATGAATTTATAAATTATTTGCCTGATAGATTTATATTTTATTCATTACGAACATTATTGTAGACAAATGATTAGTCTTTATATATATAAGAAATTAAATTTTCTTTGTGCATGATATTTTAATAATGTGATTCGAAACTGTATCAAAATTTGGTAATACAAAATGAAAGTACTTTTCAATAAATGTGCTTACATTTTTTATGTCTTGTTTCACGTATAGCAAAAAAATTATGGAAGAGTTATCCTATAGGAAAGAGCTTTTTGACGTCAATATGTTTTCTAAAATTTGAAACTTGAGGTTATTTTTCATGTATCTATGTTTAATCATAGAGAATTGTATTCTAAAAATATTTTTTCACAGAGTTAAGCAAATTAAGAAGTTTGTACACATTATCATTTTTCTCAACACTTTTGATTCTCTTTACCCACGTAGTTAATTAGTGAAGATGGTTGTATATTTTTAGGTAAACGAGTTCACAAATAATTTGACTGGAAACTTTTGAATTGAACAGTTTCTTAAATTTGCTTAGAACACAAATAATTGATCTTTGTTATATGAATGTTTAAATTCTGTTGTATAAGAGTTTTCATAATAAAACTCAAAATTATATCATAACTTTGAATACTTAGTGAAATATTTGTCAGTAAATATGCTTACATTTTGTGGTGTCTTATTTCACTATGTAGCTAGAAAGTTATGGAGATGTTCCTACAAAAAGAACATCATTGCAGCACCATTATGTTCCCCAAATGTGAAACTTGAGGTAGGTCTTTATATATCTATGTTTAGTAAATGAACATTCAATTCTTAAAATATAATTTACAAAGTTAAGAAAATTGAGAAAGTTAGCACACACTATGGGTGTGTTTGGTATGAAGAAAAACATTTTTCGGAAAATGTTTTCCAATTTTCTCATGTTTGGTTGGGTTAAATCTTTTGAAAAATGTTTTCCAAATCAACTCATTTTCCTCGAATTTAAGAAAAATGACTTCCCTTAAAAAATTAAGGAAAACATTTTTCAAAACTCTCTTCCAACTTCAAATTATAATTTTTTTTTTGTTGAAAAAATCAATTTATTTTGTCCCTACACTCAAACAACCCCCCCAACCACCCCAAAAATAATAATTTAAAGCCTGTTTTTAAAATTCATTTTTAACTTCAATTTTTTATTTTGTTACCCCACCCTCACGCCTACTCCCAGCCCCCTACCACTCCCCCCTCCCTAAAAAAAAATAAAATTAAAAGTTATTTTTAAAAGATATTTCCAATTTCAATTTTTTATTTTTTTACTCCACCCCCTACCCTCGACGTCCCCCCCCCCCATCAGCCCCCCTACCAGCCCTCCACCCCCCTCCAAAAAAATAATTTAAGTTTGTTTTTAAAAAATATTTTCAACTTCAATTTTTATTTTTTTCACCCTCCTCGACCCCTCCCCCCACCAGTTCCCCACCCCCAAAAAAAATTAAGTTTGTTTTTAAGTAATATTTTCAATTTCAAAAATTATTTTGTACTCTCTAGTAAAAATAAAAGATATTTTCTCAAAAATATTTTTTATTCATAAATCCAACACTAAAAAATCTTTTTCGAAAAATATTTTCTACTCACCAACCAAACATGAGAAAATAAGTAAAAAATCTACTTGTTTTCCAGGAAAAAAATTTCTATTTTCCTTCGTACCAAACATACCCTATAATTTTTTTCTTTACTATATAATTTTTTTTATTCAGCTTTCCTCCCTAATTAATTAGTGGAGATTATTTTACTTTGGAATGAAAGGATTCTAAAATAATTTGGCAAACACCAAATATTCTTACTAATATTGGTCTCTTCTTTCCATGTGTAGGTAGGTAATTTAAGAGGAATGTTGATGAAATGTCCCTGAATTATGAATATGACATTTTGGAACTGTTTAGGTCATGTCATATTTGGTAATACACTTGATGAAATGACTGTGAATTATGAATACTGTTGAGATTCTTCTTCATTGTATATTTACCAAATACAGTCACTTGTGGAATTCATTTTTCAAAGATGAAAACAAATTCACCAAATTTGATAATTTTCCTGCTGTTTAGTTTTCACTTCCTTTTGTATAATCCATTTAGTTTTTCAAGTAGTAGTATATGGTTCGAGATTCCTAGTTTTATATATTTGATTGTGCTTTTATTAGTATGTGTGATCTCGTCTTGTTATGTGGGCACCAATTGAAAGGTAAAAATATCACTCGCTTTTATATGAGAATAAAAATGCATGTATTACATGTTAATTATTATAAAATTTGTATCACTACATTATTAACAAATTAATAATGTATATCAGATCATATAGTTTGAGTTATCGATAATACAATTAGCTCATATAAAATCATATTTTCAATTATTACTAGCTTATTTTGGCACTAATAATTTTATATCATACTACAAACACATTATTTATTTGTCACGACTCAAAAATGGACGTGATGACACTCGTCTTATCCCACCAAGACAAGTCAGCCTAATACCCAATCATTATGATAAAATGTAGAAATAAACTATAACAAAAAAAAATTGAATAACAATTTATAATGCGGATTACAAGTCAACTTAACTAAATCCTCAAAACTTAGTTGTCACGTGCACAAGCCTCTAATATATTACACCAGAATTGAAAGAAAATATAACTCTCAAATGATGTTGTCTCTAAAATAGAACAAGATCATAAATAGGAGTAAGAAAGTCCGCTGAGATGATAAACAACTGCCTCACAAATCTCCAAAAATGGGCTAGTAAGCTACAAAAATGTAGAAGCAAGGGGTGATTACCAAACTACACGGTACTGAATAAGCAAACTCCTAAACACAAAGCTAAGAGTATAGAATACACGTACTTCTGCCACTCCAACCGAACTTCCACAACTACAACATGTAAAAACCAGCCCAACATAACAGTGCACAATTTAAATATCTCATAGCTCAATAACAACTCTCCAACAATTACAGATCAATAGTACATCAGATCAAGTCATCAATCACTAGTTCCACAGAAAGGCACTCACAAGTTCACAAATGATATAGATATGTAGTGCAATGAAATGTAATGAAACGTGTAGTGATGCATGTCTTACCTGATGATACACACATATTATCTCTCAGTCCGGGACCCATGGGGGACATATCTGTCCATGCATCCATTGCGACATGCGAGACGACCCTTAGTAATAGAATTCGCCGCGGCGTACGACATGTCCCTTAAATTATAATTGTCACGACCCAATTTTTCAGGTCATGATGGCACCTACTATATCCCACCAGTAGGTAAGCCTAACCCTTAGCCCGGACCCATAAGCAACGAGCTACCAAGCGGAAGCCAACAATTAAAAGCGTAAAGCTTATATCAAGCGAAGAAATGATAATCAACGGAAAACAATATAGGAACCATCCAAAGACCTGACATCAATCAGTAGTTGATCATTTAATCTAAAATAAGAGTACAACGCTTCTACAAATACAAGATAAGCGCAGGATGTCTCTAAATACAACATAAAGATTAAGCCTAGCCAAAAATAGATGGAAACTCACAACTCCGGACGCTAGGAGCTCACCCAAGTCTCCAAAAACTCTAAACTGCTCCGCACGACTCAAATCAACGGTTATAACTCAAACTGAGATCTGTAGGGGGCAGAAGTGTAGTATGAGTAAAAACACGGTATATAGTAGGCAGCGTCCAACTAAGCTAAAAAGATAACACAAGCATAAACAACAAGTAATAGGGAAAACATAACATAAGTAACTAAACAGAAAATACTAAAATAGACAGGAAATGGAGAATAGAAACAGGAAACAAGGGGTAAGAAGTCCAGTCAAGAACGCACCTGGATCACAAGCAAACAACCTAATCACAAGAAACTAAGATACCAAGTCAACTACCCAATGCCAGGAGAACCCACAACTACAAATCTAAAGTCAAAACCTACTAGGTAACAATAAAACAATAGTAGAGAATATAATATAATCAAACACTAACCTAACCGAACCCCATAAGCCCAAAAGGTACAAACAACAAACATAACCCAACTGACCCCCATAAACTAGAGGGTACTAACAACAAACAAGTATACTGGTGATAGGCAATGCATATGAATGTAGGGTGACCAACAAAACCATCAATGCCCATTTGAAACCATAACCATATGACTCCAATCAACTCCCAGCCCAGCTAGCAAGAGTGACAAATCAATCCAGGCCGCCCATCCAGTCAGTCCACTCCCAAGGGTGTCAGCCACCCTGATATCAAGAGTAACCCAGGGGTGTGTCCACTCTGAAGAGGATCTCAGTTATCAAGGCCATCCAGCCAGCCAGCCAATCCACTCCTAGGGGCATAAGCCGCTCAGCTAGCAATAGTGACCAGAGGGCGAAAGTAAAACCAAAAGCATGCAAGAAAGGGCCTCGATGCGCCAGTTGGTCAAATGAAAATTGAGCACATTCCAGATGCCTCTAATAATTCAAGTAGAAAGGAGCACGTCCTTGACGCCACGTAATTTTAATAGTCAGTAAGTCAAGTGATCCAGGTGGTACGACTCCCATTAAAACCAGTTTAAAATAAAAGCTAAGTAAAACAATATCTTATCATGAATGATAAATATGCCAATGCATGGGCTGAGATCGTATGAAAAAATCTATGAGAATGTGCAAACAAAGCAATTCATGCCATCACCAACATTCTATTAAGGAATACAAAATCCAATAATTATATGGTTGATGAAACCAAACTACTAAGGCAAAGAGTACTAACCTTTAATCCAACTGGTCCTCACATACTCTCATGCCCCGAACCTACATCCTAGACGTGATCGACACTCGAGATCCATTTTTGATCCGCAAGAAATCCCTTAACCTGGCTGACTATTTAGCGGAAGACTTACTCAAGCATAAAGAAGCTTTAAATACATAATTAAACTCAATAGTCTCAATTAAACTCAACTCAGATAAATGTCTAGGAATACTTAATAAAGTATAAGTAATAGTTCTCAAGATCTGAAAACGAAAAGAAATATATTGAGAGACTCATCACCTCTAACTATCATGAAGCCTCTAATACTAGGATATATGTCGGGACAAGACCCACGACACCTCAACAATAATATAAAATAAATATGAAATCCTCCAAAAATCAAGGAGGCTTACCAAAGCTATATGAAGAGTAAAGTGATCTCAACAAAACATCTATTGATGATCCTGAACACTTGTATCTGCATCATGAATGATGCATGTTATGACCCGAACCCGAAAGGTCATTTTTGATAATTTTGAATAGTCATTTAACTATAGTTAATTAATTTACGGGTGATTTGCTTATTATTAATAATAATGGGCCAAGTCTGAAATATTAAAATAGGTTAGTAAGAATTATTACTTTTAATACCTAATTAATTTTAAATAAAAAAAAAGAACCTCCCGAAGAGAGCATCATATTCTCGACCAGATCGGCGGCCAAACTGCAGTAGGTAAGCCTTAATCAAACCTCAAACAATGATTTTGGATATATTCTTAGAGGTTACATTATTATTAATATTATATTATTATTATAATTGATTGTGAAGAGAGTTGAAAGTTTGAATGTTGCAGATTAAATTTTGCAACTCTATGTACATATTTTTGGAGTTGGAAACGATGATATTGGAGGCCAATCATTATGTAATGATGGCCACATGATTGTTAATTACTTAAGATAATCAATTGATTAGTGATGTAGGGAATTGGAACATATAAATGTAGGTTGTTTGGTCTAAGGTGCAGAAAGGGCTAGTTTCCCATGAATTGTTTCATAATATGGCATCAGTCAATTGTAATATGTTATTTTCTTAAAGTTCTAATATTATAAATTAATTTTTTGATATATTGAGATAGGAAATTAAATATTAAGTATATTGTATTATATAAATATTATTAGATTTATGATAATGGAGAGTTGGAACTTAACCCTAGATTTGAAATTTGGAAATGTGAGAGTTGAACTGTTATTCGGCATCATGAGAGTATTCTCTTCCGCATATTGATGACTTATTTGATCAGCTACAGGGAGCATCATTGTTCTCTAAGATTGATTTGAGGTCCGGATATCATCAGTTGAAGATAAGGGCATCAAATATCCCTAAGACAACTTTTCAGACTCGGTATGGGAATTATGAGTTTCTAGTGATGTCCTTTGGGTTGACTAACGCCCCTGCATCATTCATGGAGTTGATGAACGGGGTGTTTCGACCATACCTTTATTCGTTTGTGATTGTCTTCATCGATGATATTTTGTTTTACTCTAGGACCGAGGAGGACCATGTTCGACACTTGAGGATTGTACTTTAGAAGCTGAGGGAAGAGAAGTTGTATGCCAATTTCTCAAAGGGTGAGTTCTGGCTTAATTTTGTGGTATTCTTTGGACATGTGGTGTCCAAGGAGGGTATTAGAGTAGATCCAATCAAGATTGAGGCAGTTAGAGGTTGGACGCGACCTACTTCTCCTACCGAGATTCGAAGTTTTATGGGATTGGCAGGCTATTACCGATGATTTATTCAGAGTTTCTCTACTATTGCAGCTCCATTGACTAGATTGACTCGACAGGGTGTGGGTTTTCAGTGGTCTGATGAGTGTGAGGAAAGCTTTCAAAAGATCAAAACTTTGTTGACTTTGGTCCCTGTGTTGACTCTACCTAAGGAGGGTGTGGACTTTACTGTTTATTGTAATGCTTCAGGAGTCAGTTTGGGTGGTGTATTGATGCAGAAGGGGAAGGTGATTTCTTATGCTTCTAGGTAGTTGAAGACCCTTGAGAAGAACTACCCTACTCATGATTTGGAGTTGGCGGTCGTGGTCTTTGTACTTAAGTTATGGCGTCATTATTTGTATGGGGTGCATTGCGAGATATTCACTGATCATCGGAGTCTTCAGTACATATTAACTAAGAGGGATCTGAACTTGAGGCAGCGTAAATGGCTTGAGTTGCTGAAGGACTATGATGTGACCATTCTATATCATCCGGGAAAGGCCAATGTGGTGGCCGATGCTTTGAGTAGGAAGACTCCTTGCATGGGGAGTCTTGCCGCGCTTAGTATTGAGAAGAGACCGTTGGCTAGAGATGTTCAGATGTTAGCTAATAGTCTTGTCCAGTTGCAGATTTCAGAAGAGAGTGATGGTATGATTGCTTTTATTGAGGCTGAATCTTCTTTAGTCGAGCAGATCCGTGAGCACCAATTTGATGATGAGAAGTTATGTCTCATTCGAGACAAAGTGTTGAGAGGGGAAGCCAAAAAGGTTGTCCTTGATTCTGATGGTGTCTTGAGGATCGGAGGCAGGATTTGTGTGCCTAGGACATGCGAGTTGATTAGATTGATTCTTGAGAAGGCCCATTGTTCTCGATATTCCATCCATCCAGGAGCAGCGAAGATGTATCATGATCTGAGTTAGCATTACTGGTGGTGTGGCATGAAAAGGGATATTGCAGACTTTGTTTCTAGGTGTTTGACTTGCCAACAGGTCAAGTGTGAGCACTAGCGGCCCGGGGGTATATCTCAGAGAATGCCTATTCCTACTTGGAAGTGGGAGCAGATCACGATGGACTTTGTTGTGGGTTTGCCTACCACAATGGGTGGTTTTGACTCCATTTGGGTTGTTGTTGATAGGCTGACCAAGTCTGCCCACTTCATTCCTGTTCGGGTGAAGTATATGACAGAGAAGTTAGCCGAGCTATATGTCAGTCAAATTGTGCGACTACATGGAGTTCCAGTTTCTATTATAGCTGATCGAGGTTCATTGTTCACTTCCCATTTCTGGAAATAATTACAACATGGTTTGGGTACTCAGTTATATATGAGTACGACTTTTCACCCTCAGACAGATGGTCAGTCCGAGCGGATGATTCAGATGTTGGAAGACATGCTTCGAGCTTGTGTGATCTATTTTGGTACTAGATGGGATCGACAGTTGCCCTTAGCAGAGTTTGCCTACAGTAAAAATTATCACTCCAGTATTCAGATGGCCCCATTTGAGGCGTTGTATGGCAGATGGTGTAGATCTTCGATCGATTGGTTTGATTCAGCGGAGATGAACTATTTGGATACAGACTTACTTAGAGATGCTATGAAGCAAGTCCGTATGATTCAGTATAGACTGTTGACATCCCAGAGTCGACAGAAGAGTTATGCAGACCGGAGAGTTAGAACCTTAGTGTTTATGGAGGGTGATCATGTTTGGCTCCGAGTATCACCCATGAAGGGTGTGATGAGGTTCGGAAATAAGGGTAAACTTAGCCCTAGATTCATTGGACCTTTTGAGATTTTGAGTCAAGTGGGAGAGGTGGCCTATAAGTTGGCCTTGCCACCTAGTTTGTCGGTAGTTCATCCTGTTTTCCATGTCTCTATGCTTCGAAAGTATATTCCAGATGAGTCTCATGTGCTTTCACTCAATTCAGTGGAGTTGGATCCAGACTTGACATTCGAGGAGAAGCCTATAGCTATATTGGATAGGCAGGTTCGAAAGCTTAGGACCAAGAAGATTGATTCGGTGAAGGTGCAGTGGAGGCATCGTTCAGTTAGAGAGGCAACTTGGAAGATGGAGTCTGACATGCGTGCCAAATATCCTCAGTTTTTCGAAACCTCAGGTACTTGATTTTGCTTTATGTTCGAGCACGAACATAAATTTTAGTGGTGGATAATGTAATGACCCGGACCCGAAAGGTCATTTTTGATAATTTTGAATAGTCATTTAACTATAGTTAATTAATTTGCGGGTGATTTGTTTATTATTAATAATAATGGGCCAAGTCTGAAATATTAAAATGGGTTAGTAGGAATTATTACTTTTAATACCTAATTAATTTTAAAGTAAAAAAAGAACCTCCCGTAGAGAGCATCATAACCTCGACCAGATCGGCGGCCAACCTGCAGCAGGTAAGCCTTAATCACACCTCAAACAATGACTTTTGATATATTCTTAGAGGTTACATTATTATTATTATTATTTTTATTATTATTATTATTATTATTATTATTATTATTATTATTATATTATTATTATTATTATTATTATTATTATTATTATTATTATTATTATAATTGATTGTGAAGAGAGTTGAAAGTTTGAATGTTGCAGATTAAATTTTCCAACTCTATGTACGTATGTTTGGAGTTGGAAAGGAGGATATTGGTGGCCAATCATTATGTAATTATGGCCACATGATTGTTAATTAATTAAGATAATCAATTTATTAGTGATGTAGGGAATTGGAACATATAAATGTAGGTTGTTTGGTCTGAGGTGCAGAAAGGGCTAGTTTCCCGTGAATTGTTTCATAATATGGCATCAGTCAATTGTAATATGTTATTTTCTTAAAGTTCTAATATTATAAATTAAATTTTTGATATATTGATATAAGTAATTAAATATTAAGTGTATTGTATTATATAAATATTATTAGATTTATGATAATGGAGAGTTGGAACTTAACCCTAGATTTGAAATTTGGAAATGTGAGAGTTGATTTGTTATTCGGCATCAAGATTAGGAACCTGATTATAGATTTGTGTGAGTTTTTTTGGGCTAGGCTAGGAATATAGTAATATGAAAGTTGTTAGTTTCAAAATCTTATTGTGATTATTAATTTGAATAGATTGCATTGATTTGGAAGCACAACAAAAAGGGAAGGCTCAAGTCCCGGAGTAATTGTTTAATTATTTAAGGCAAGTGAATTTTTAAACCCTTGTTAAGTGTATAGAAGTATGTATTTCCTTGTGGTATGTGTTGGGGAGTAATGGGATTTGGTGATGGGTTGACTTGTCCATATTGAATAATTCTAACGATGAAAAAGGGGTAATAAAAGGCAATGTGATTAATTATTGGTGTGTGATATGTTGAGAATGGTTTGAAAGACGTATTGATTCATTGTTGATGTTGTATCACGATTGTGTTGTTGTTCATTGTTCATTGTTATGAAAATGGTCATCTCCTCATTATTTGTGTGAGCATGTCATTTGCATTGGTTCTGAGACATGATTGTGATAAGTGTTATGTGAATTGAGGAAGAATAATAAATTAAAGAGGATGTACCATTTCGAGGGACGTGTCGTGCGCCACGACGGATACTATTATCGAGGAATGTGTCGCACACTGTGATGAATAATATTATCGAGGGATGTGTCGCACGCCGTGACGGATACTAATATCAAGGGTCGTGTCGCACGCCGCGGCGGATGCATGGACAGATATGTCCCCGATGGGTCCCGGACTGAGAAACAACGGGTGTGTATCACTAGGTCAGACATGCATCACTATACTTGACAATGCATTTCATTCCATTGCATATCTTTATCAATGGTGAACTTGATGTTGTGTGTTGCTGATCTTGTGAGTGCCTTTCTGTGGAACTTGTGATTTATGAATATTGAGTTTGCTGGTGAGGATATGTAATTGTTAGAGTGTTGTTGTTGAGCTGCGTGCTATGTAAATTGTGAAATACTAGGTTGGGCTGATTTTATGCAGGTTGCAGTTGTGGAGGTTCGGTTGGTATGTAAGGAGTACCCGTATTCTATTCCCTTAGCTTGTGTTTAGAAGTTTACTTGCTGAGTACCGTGTGGTTTGGTACTCACACTTTGCTTCTATATTTTTATAGGTTACGAGCCCGGATCTTCGTGGTACTTTCTATTCCCTTCTTTTCCGAGGCTTCATGTGGAGATTTGTGAGGTAGTTGTTTGTCATCTCAGCGAACCTTCTTACTCCTATTTATGATTTTGTTCTATTAGAGAGACAATGTCATTTGAGACTTATGTATTTTCTTTCAATTCTAGTATTTACATTAGAGGCTTGTGTACGTGACAACCAAATTTTGGGGATTTAGTTAAGTTGACTTGTTATCCGTATTAGTAATTGTTATTGAACTCCTATTTTTATTTTATTTCCGCACTTTATCGAAAATGGTTGGGTTGTAGGCTAACTTGTCTTAGTGGAATAAGACGAGTGCCATCACATCCATTTTTGAGTTGTGACAATGCAGGTCAAATGACATCAATACATTTGAATGTACGAGTATGTAATATAGCCGAGGTGAAATACCTTAAAGAAGACTGGAATAGATATAACATAAACTCAACTGAATGTAAAGAATTACAAGAATGAAACCATTTAACTTTACAAAATACTTTCTCATTCTTATAATAAGTGATATATAAAATTATACTTTAACTCTAATGGGAGATTCTCTAACCGACAATCATCACTATGAGCTAAGTGATGACACAACGTCTTATCCACATTGCCAGAACTGTCCTATATCGTGTCGGGATATATAACACCTCAACTAAGTGGATCCACTAAGATCTGCCCGAAGGCACTAAGGATTCATCTAAAAAAATATGATCCTTGACCCATGTGGACAAGACATGGTTTATGGGGGTTGTGAGTTGTTTGAACTATCCCCCATATCAGTGCTCAATACCACATGGCCTTTGATGCTCAACCTTGACATGCTGACAATTTGGGCACTTAGCAACAAACTCGACAATGCACCTTTTCATGCCACTCCACCAATCGACTTCGCTCAAGTCATGGTACATCTTTTTTGCACCTGGATGAATTGAATATCGGGAACTATGGACTTCTTCCATGATTTTCTCTAGGATTTCATCCACATTTGAAACGCACAACGTACCTTCATACCTCAAATCACCATCTCCCCTCTGTGCAAAGACCATCACTTTCTGCCTATGCACATTTGCCTTCAACTCAAGTAAAATAGGATCCTTGTCCTATTTCTCCTTCACTTCTAACACTAGCGATGATTCAGCCCATTCATCAAGACCACTCCACCTTCAGTGGAATCTAACAAACGAACTCCCAAATGTACAATTCTGTGAACTTCCTTAGCCAATTCTTTCTTGCCTTCCTCGATATGAGTAGTATTCCCCATGTACAACCTGCACAAGGCATCACCAACAACATTAGCCTTACCTGGATAGTATAGAATACTCATATCATAATCCTTGAGTAGTTCTAGCCATCTCCTTTGTCGAAGATTTAGCTTATTCTAACTGAAAACATACTGGAGACTCTTGTGGTCGGTGAACACATCCACGTGAACGCCATAGAGATAGTGACGCCATATCTTCAGAGCAAAATCTACTATTGCCAACTCAAGATCATGAGTCGGGTAGTTCTTTTCGTGAATCTTAAGCTTTCTAGAGGCATAGACTATAACCTTACCATTTATCATCAATACACAACCAAGTCCATTTCTATATGCATCGCAATAAACAACAAAACCCTCTGTACCCTCTGGTAGGGTCAACACTGGAGCAGTAGTTAACTGAGTTTTCAATTCCTGAAAGTTTTTCTCACAACCATCATACCATTGAAAATAAGTTGTTTTCTGAGTCAACTTAGTCAGCGGGGACGAAATAGATGAAAACCCCTTGACGAACCTTCTGTAGTAACCGGCCAATCCCAAGAAACTTCTTATATCAGTTGGAGACGTGGGTGTAGGCCAATTCTGCACTGCTTCAATCTTCTGAGTGTCAAGTTGAATTCCTTCGCCAGACACAATGTGGCCTAAGAATGCTAAGGACTCAAGCCAGAAGTCACACTTAGAAAACTTGGCATATAACTCTCGATCTTTGAGAGTTTGGAGGACTATCCTAAGATGACTAGCATGGTCCTCCTCATTCTTCGAATAAATCAATATGTCATCAATAAATACGATAACAAATGAACATGTCGAGATACTGCTTAAATACTATGTCATAAGATCCATGAATGATGTAGGAGCGTTAGTCAAACCAAAAGACATACCAAGGAACTCATAATGACCATAACGGGTCCTGAATGCTGTCTTCGGGATGTCACTTTCTCTCACTTTAAACTGATGATAGCCAGATCTAAGGTCTATCTTAGTGAAACAAGTGGCACCCTAAAGTTGGTCGAAAAGGTCATCAATTCTCGGAAAGGGATACTTATTCTTTTTGGCGACCTTATTCAACTGGCGGTAATCAATACACATCCTAAGGGAACAATCTTTCTTTCTCACAAATAAGACCGGAGCTCCCCAAAGTGAGACACTTGGTCGGATGAAACCCTTATCAAGAAGATCTCTTAACTGCCTTTTTAACTCTTTTAACTTAGTTGGAGCCATTCTATATGGTGGGATATAAATGGGTTTAGTATCAGGAAGAATATCTATTCTGAAGTTTATTTCTCTCTCAGGAGGGACTCCGGGGAGATTATGTGGAAAGAACTCTGGAAACCCACTCATAACTGGAACTGATGAATAGGTGGTGTCTCAAAACTAGAGTCATTAACTCGGACTAAGTAATAGATGCACACCTTAGAAACCAACTTTTTGGCCTTAAGGTATGAAATAAGACAACCTTTAGGCACTGCTGAACTACTCCTCCACTCTAAAATTGGATCATTAGGAAACTAAAACTTGATTACTCAATCAACTGAGGCATAACAAGTATGAAACCAGTCCATACCTAGAATAACATCAAAGTCCACAATATCTAGCTCAACTAAGTTAGCCATGGTGTCCTTGTGATTGAAAGAGATGGTAATATCATGATAGTCTCTTTCTGCTATAATAGACTCACCAACATGTGTGGAAACACTGGAGGGATCAAGAAGTTGTTCGGGGGAAATGTCTAACCTCGTGGCTACATAAGAAGTCACAAAAGACAAACTCGCACCTGGATCAAGTAAGACATAAACATCAAAAGTAAAGACTTTAAGCATACCAATGATAACATCTGGAAAGTTCTCCTAAGCTATAGCATACAAACAGTTAGTACCTCCGCCTATTCCCGAAGTAGCTCCTCTTTGGGTAATTCTATCTATTGGAGCCGCTGGAGAAGATTGGGCTTTATTGCCTCCATTACCCTGTCTGTTCTTAGGGCATATTCTCATAAAATGACCCGTCTGACCACACTTGAAACAACCATTGTAGCCATCACGACATTCTCCTCGATGAGTCCTACCTCACTTAGCACAATATGGGCTCCAAAACCCGTGTGCCACACTACCCTAAGACTGAGTACCCTGAGCTCTGAAATTCTGAAACTCTTATTCTTGCGATCATTCTTGTTTCTTGGTGCATTTGCACTAGCTGAAGATGGAGCAGGTCCAGATGACCTCTGTTGAAACGATGACCGATGACCATTCCCGGTCTTTTGTTGGCCAGTCTCAATACTTGTTGTCTTGGCCCTCTTGTTGTGAAAATCCTCTCTATCATTTAACTTATCCTCCCCAACCTGTTGCACATGAATCATGAGTCTAGCTATGTACATGCCCCTATCAACTGCCTTACCTTCCTTGTTGGATAGGTGGGATTGCCCGGCCACGAACAAACTCATCCTATTGGGAGATTCTCTAACTGAAAACCATCACTATGAGCTAAGTGATGATACATCGTCTTATCCATACTGCTAGAACTGTCCTATATCATCTTGGGATACAGAACACCTCAACTAAGTGGATTCACTAAGCTTTGCCCGAAGGCACTAAGGATTCATCTAAAAAGTATGATCTTGTATCAATGTATGAATGAGATGGTTTATGGGGGTTGTGAGTTGTTTGAACTCTCCCCCATATCGCTGCTCAATAATACTCCCAATAATATATATACTCTTGCTCAAATGTATAAATATATTACTCCTTCTATGGTTTGAGATAATTTGTAACACCCCAGGAATTTTTTGAGCTAAGACTCGAACCATTCTTCTTTGTGAGTAAGATTTTACCAAGAAATTTAAATATTTCTTAAGTGTTAAGGTCACAAGATGTAGCACCTTGAGTTCGAAAAACAACTAAAGAGAATTCATTAAAGTCATTCGTAAGTTTTCTTAAGGTTTGGATCAACTTCAAACGACCATAACTTTTAGCACAGGATGATTTAGGATACCCATAAGATATCAAATGAAAGATATCTGAGTCGTCTATCCAACACCACCAAGTTTGATAAATGTCAAGCTTGGATGAGGGAGATATGCCCATTTGAGTTCAGTCTGTCCAGTTAAGGAAAGTTACCTGAATTAATGAGGGGTATTTTGGTCTTTTCTTTACCCCACTAACCTAGCTCATTTTTGTTAACCTTTTAGGAGTCTAAACTAATTGGAATCAGTTTTAATTATTCCTAAATTACGCTTAGGATTTTGAGAGGAGTTCAAGAAGAGGAGAAAAGGAAGAGCGTTCAAGATTTTTGTGATTCTTCGAGGGATTTCATCCTAAGAGGTAATTTCTCATAGTGTTGGGTTCGTTCACCCACACACCAATCATGTAATTTTTATTCAAAAATTTCATTCTTGAGGTTGAATTATTTAAGTTCTTGAAGAGTTCTTGAGCTTTTAGCTTCATTCCTTGTTAATGAAGTCTTGTTGAGTTCTTGAGGCGAGGGTTTTCGAATAAGATGAGTTAATTGATAGTTCCTTGTATGGGTTTCACCAAAATTGTTCTGGGTTATAAGAATTCGTGAATTTTGACTTTAGAATTGCAGTGGGTATGAGTTGGTTCAAGTTTCGGAGAAGAAGAAAGATCGGGCAAAAATACGTGCCCAGCTCCGCGTCGCGGAGGTGTTTTAAAAATTCAGTCCCCAGAAAAGTACCCCCCTCTCCGCGTCGCGGAGAGGATACGGAGTCCTCTGTCCCAAAATATATTTTCGCAACCAAAAATATAATTCATCTTCCGGTCGCGCCAGTGTCCTCCAGTTTGTGTCTTTGCTCGTTTCTTATTACCAACTATCTAAACTTCATTTAATCATTGAGAGTGTCACGACCCGAGCCTACACCCTGGACATGGCCGACACTCGAGAACCATTGTTGGTCCCCAAGCGAACCCTCATCGTGGCTGGCTACAAACAGAAGACTAACTCAAGCATACAAAAGCTTAAAACTGAATTAAATTTCAATAAACTCAAATACTGAACCTTTTTTAAAAGTCTGCACAATACTCAAAATAAAAGTAAATACAGAAACTCCTCAACTCTGTCTATCTATGAAGCCTCTACTCTTACAGAAGGATATCGGGACAAGACCCATGAATTAAATTTCAATAAACTCAAATACTCAACCTTTTTTAAAAGTCTACACAATACTCAAAATATAAGTAAATACAAAAACTCCTCAACTCTGTCTATCTATGAAGCCTCTACTATTACAGAAGGATATCGGGACAAGACCCACGAATTCTCAAAACTACTAACTGTAAGATAAAGGTGAAGTCCTCCGGGATATAAAAAGGCTCACCAAAGCTGACTGAAATATCCTATGACCTCAACAAAATGCCTGTTGATGATCTTGAATACTTGTATCTGTGAAACGATGCAGGCAAATCGCTCAGTACATGGAATGTACGAGCATGTAAGGGGAATTCTAAAACATAAACATAAGCTTGAACTGACGGAAAAGAAACATACTTACCACTTCTCAACTCACTCAACTCAACTCAACTCAATGAAACATAGTTCAACTCAATAATAAGAGACTCAACTCTATGAAACATAGTTCAACTCAACTCAGAGAAATAGGGCTCAACTCAACAATAAGATACTCAACTCTGGATACTCAACTCAAGATAAAGCAACAATAAAAGATGCAATATATGGAAAGCTTTTAAAACAATAGCTATCAACTCAATGTATTGAAGAAAACAATAATAACTCAGTGTGTATATAAAAATATAATATAACTCTGTGGGAGATTCTCTAACCGACAACCATCACTATGAACTATGTGATGATACAACGTCTAGCCCACGCAGCCAAAACTGTCCTATACTTTGTCGGGGTATAGAACCTACTACTAAGTGGATCTACTAGTCTATGCTAAAAAGCATTAAGGAATCATCTAAAAAGTATGACCCTTTCTACCCACGTTGGCTACATGATTTATGGGGGCTGTGAGTTTTATGAACTCTCCCTCATTTCGGTGCTCAATACAACTCCCAAAATATACTAGCTCATATGTTTAAAAACATAACTCTTTCTATGTTTTGAGATTATTACTCAAAAAAATTTCTCTTAAAAGAGATGGTACTCAAACTTCTCAAAACTCTTTTGAAAATCTCAGTTTCCTCTCATCTTAAATGTAAAAATATTTACTCTTGAGAATACTTAGTTCCCATATATCATTTTAAGGAAAATGAACTCAACTCTACTCTTCCTCAACTCAGTACTCAAGTCTTTAAAACAAGTTTTAAAATAATTTGTAAAATGACTTCTTAAAATAGGGTTCATGCCGAATTATGGACGTGAATGACTCAATTCAAGGTTTTCAATAACCATGCATAGAACTCAATACTTGGAACTCAGCAACTCCAGAACTCAAGGACTCAATGATACTACTCATCTAAAGAATGCTCAACTTGGATGGTTCATGAGGAATTATGGGCATGAACTACTCAACTCAAGGATTTAATGATTCTTCTCATCTCAAGACTACTCGACTCATAGGGTTCATGCGGAATTATGGTCATGAACTACTCAACTCAAGGACTAAATGATACTTATCATCTCAAGACTGCTCCACTTATAGGGTTCATGCGGAATTATGGGCATGAACTACTCAAATCAAGGACCTTCATGGGTAACATGTAGTAGTCCCACAATTAGGAATATAATGTCAAAAGGGTTAGGAACTCAATACTCAATTACTTAGAACTTGAAGATACTATTCCTCTCAAAGATACTCAACTTATGGAGTTCATGCGGAATTATGGGCATGAACGACTCGACTCATGGGTCTACAGAACAATATGGAACTCATGTTTATGACTCTTCTCATTCTCATACTTACTTCCTCAAAACTTAGCTCAAATCGATAGTTGATCTGAAAGGATTCACAATTGAACTCAAAGACTTTCTTGAACAGACTCTTAACTCTTTCTTGAATTAGAATTATGAATTCAAGAGTTATGATTCATGATATGAAGGATCTCGATGATAGTGTAGATTCATGAATACATTCTCCTCACTCTCATGCTCACTTACTTGAGTCTTGAAATAAGTTATTAGAAATTGTAGAAGACTCCTCAAAAGACTCAAAGGGACTTTCTCAAAAGACTCGAAAGAACTCTCAAGACTTGACTCTTAACTCTACCTTGAATTTGAATTATGAATTCAAGGTTATGATTTATCATAGGAAGGATATCATGATGATGAAATGAGTTTTAGATAGTTAATAATGAGAAACGGTTGAAAAACACTATCTGGGAAGCAAGTCCGCGACGCGGAGATGAATTATAATGTTTGGTCGCGAAATAATTTTTGAAACAGTGGAGTCCGCGTTCTCTCTGCGATACGGAGAGGGAAATTTCACTTCTGAGGAACAGGTCCGCGTCGCGGACCTGGTACCATATTTTCTGCCGATCTTTTCTTACTCATTTTTTGATCCTAATTCACCTAGAATCGAATGGTTTGTTTCCCAATCACTTGGATTCGAATACTCAACTTATGTACATAATAATCTACTCCAAACCACCCTCAATTCACCAACTTTTATCTCAAGAACTCATCAAACCTATCCTAATGCAAGAACAGAAACAATACTTTCAAGAAACAAATCAAGAACTCAAATTCTTCAACTTCAAGAATAAAACTTCGCTGAAAATAACGTGATTGGTGTGTGGGTGAACGAACCCAACACTATAATAATCTCACATACCTCTTAGGATAAAATTCTTGGCGAAAACCCCTCGAATATCGCAAGAATCTTGATCGCCTTGAACCTTCCCTCTTTTCTCCTCTTTTCTCTTCTTTTCTCTTCTTGGACTCTCTCTTAAAACCCTAAGCGCATTTGGATTTATGAAAACTGACCCAAATCAAATTTGTCTCCAAAATATTACTAAAATTATTTTAAGCTGATCGGGTAAGGAAAAGACTAAAATGCCCTTCATATTTTTGGGTAACTTTCCTTAAATGGATAGCCTGACTTCAAAATAGCATATCTCCTTCATACGAGCTCAAAAATTAGCAAACCTGGTGGTGTTGTAAAGAGGACTCAGAAATCTTTCATTTGATATCTTATTGGTCTTCTAACTCATCCTGTACTGAAAGTTATGGTCATTTGAAGTTGACCCAAAACTTAAAAGAACTTAGGAATGAATTGAATAAATTCTCTTTAATTCTTTTAGGAACTCAAGTTGCTATATCTAGTGACCTGACCTTAATACTTAAGAAATTTTAAATTCCTCGGTAAAATCTTACTCACAATGAAACATGGTTTGAGTCTCAGCTCAAAAAAATAATTTTGGGGTGTTACAGAGAGATCCTATATCCTAATCATAATCCTTGAATTCATACTTCAAATTCAAGGTGAAGTTAAGAGGAAAGTTCAAGAAAGTGTTTGAGTCAAATTGTGAATCCCTTTGAGATCAGCTATCGATTTGAGCTAAGTTTTGAGGAAGCAAGTATGAGAATGAGAAGAGTTGTACACAAGAGTTCTATATTGTTATTTAGACTCTTGAGTCGAGTCGTTCTTGCCCATATATTTCGCATGAACTCCATAAATTGAGTATCTTTGAGAAGAGTAGTATTTTCAAGTTCTAAGTTCTATAGTATTGAGTTCCTAATCCTTTTGATATTATATTTCTAATTATGGGACTACTACATACTTCCCATGAAGGTCCTTGAGTTGAGTTGTTCATGCTCATAATTTCGCATGAACCCTATGAGTCGAGCAGTCTCGAGTTGAGTAGTAAAATTGAGTCCTTGAGTTCAGGAGTTGTTGAGTTCCGAGTATTGAGTTCTATATATGGTTATTGAAAACCTTGAATTGAGTCGCTTATGTCCATAATTTGGCATGAACCATATTTTGAGAAGTCTTTTATAATTATTTATGATTTGTTTTAAGACTTGAGTACTTGAGTATGAGGATGAGAAGAGTGGAGTTTCATTTTTAAAAAATGAATATATGGGAACTAATTATTCCCAAGATAAATGTTCTTACATTTAAAATGAGGGGAAACACCGATTTCCAAAAGAGATCATGAGGATTTTTTGAGTATAATCTTTTTAAGAGAAACGTTTTGAGTAATAATCTCAAAGTTTGAGGATGAGGAAATTTTGTTCTAAACATATGAGCATGAGTTATGTTATTGGGAGTAGTATTGAGCACCGATATGGGGGAGAGTTAAGACAACTCAAAACCCTCATAAACCATGTAGCCAACGTGGGTAGAAAGGGTCATACTTTTTAGATGATCCCTTATTGCTTTTTAAGCATAGCTTAGTGGATCCACTTAGTTGAGGATTTCTATACTCCGGCATGCTCGTGTGCTTCCTTTCATATCCGCTTTGACCTCAGTTTGTGTCTAGATTTTATCTTTTCATATTGTCTTTACCTTTCTTGCTCAGTCGACCTATAATGCTTACTAAGTACCTTTGTTTTGGTACTCATACTACACTCTGCATTTATTTTGTGATGCAGATCCTAGTACTAGCTACTGTTGGTGATTGTTCGTGCCATCTTCAACAACTTTTGGGATCAGAGACGTGAGTGAGCACTTGCTGTCTTGGATCAACCTGTAACACCCCGTAATCTAGTAGACTAAACTAGGGCTAAGTGTGTGGAGGTAACAAGCCATGGAAGAGGGTGAGAGCTTATGGTACCTAGGAGATTGTTGAAGGAAAACATTTCCTTACCAAGCCAACTTGGCGAGGGGCAGTATGGTCGCCTAAGTGACTTGGCGATCCGCCAAGTCCACCCACAGTCACCTAGTGGACTGTCCCCATGGCCCAAGGTGCTGGAAAATTGGACGAGCCAGGTCGGGGATCGCCGTTCCAGTGGGCGCATCGCCAAAGGGCCCTCCTCTATCGCCAAGTAGCCTGCCTCCATGGAGTAGTCACTGGAAATTTAGGCGATGCCAAGGGTCCACTTGGTGAGTTGCCAAGTGCCCTTGGCGAGCTTCAGCTTGAAGTTCTGCAGAATTTTAAGTTGGGGTATTAAAGGTCTTTTGATATTTTCTTAATACAATACTATGTCGTTTTACTCTTAAACTAGCAAAGTATTTAAGCATTCTATTCTCAAAATTCCCCCAAATTAAGTCATTCTCTCAAAATCCTAAAAGAAAACCTAAAGTTCTTCTCTCAAATATTTCTCTCTCTAGAACTTGAAGAAGAAGAAGAGGTTGGAGCTAGGGTCAAGATCAAGTCTCCATTCCTCAAGCCTTTATGGGCTTTGTGACTAAGGTATGATGGTTTTTCATCCATGGATTCCTTCCATCCATGGAGTCTCCTAGAATTCCCCAATTGTGAAGTCTAAATCCCCAATTCTAGTTAGGGTTTCTTCCAATGTTGTGGGTTATGATGAATGTTGATCCAATTGAGTAGATTAGAATTGTTTATTATTGGATTGATAAGATTACATGATTTAGGATGAAATTTCATGTACCCATGCCTATTCCATGATTCTAACCTAGAATTAATATAATTGGGTTGACGCCATGAAGGGAAACTTTATGGGTTTAGGCTTATCCTTATAGGATTGACGAATTATAACTAGAATTTCTTGAGAATAAAGCATAGATGATGATCATGAGATGTAGGGCTTTGAGAGTAAAGCTTATGATATGAATTGTTGGTAATCCATGTTATTGTTGTGGAAGGGATACTTCCCACATGAATTGCTTAATTATGAATATAAAAATGTGAAAGGTTTACTCACATGAATGATTCTAGGTTGAAAGGATTGCTCACCTAAAATAAACCTAGACTAAAAGACTATGTAATTGATGAGGCTAGAGGCGACTACCCTTGACCTCCATATGAGAAGGATATGAGGTGATTTCCCATACTCCTTCGAATTGAACAAGAGGTGATTCCCCACGTTTCTATTATGATGAATAATGTAGAGGTGAGTACCCGTGTCATATGATGTGATTGTGGAGGCGAGGACCCATGATCTTAAAGGTAAGTATGGCAAGAGGCGAATCCCCATTAGCCTTTGTGAGTTAGGCAAAGAGGCGAATCCCCATGTATTCAAAAGTAAGTATAACTAATGTGATTATGTTATGAAGATGATTAGCTTGGAGTGTTGCTTGATATGCCTTCCATGAGGTAAGCACGACTAAAGGTGGATGACCCAAGTCTTGAGTAAGGTTAAGTAGAGGTTTCTTGAGAAGTATTCCTCTTTTATCATGATGATGATTTATATGATTGATTATTCTTATGGTTTATATTGCCTAACCATTATGTTTATGTTTTTTATGCTAGCTATCATATTTAGTACATGTTTGTACTAACGCATACTCTTGCCTACATTTCTTATCAAAATTTAGGGTCCGACGACATTGATTCTCACACTCGTGGTTAGGTTCATAGTTGATCAAGTAGTGAAGATTTGGTGAGTTCTCATAGCAGTCGAGGATTTGATCACCACTTTCCCTTATGTCTTTCTTTTATGTTTTGGGACTATAGTATGGGCTGTGTCCCAAGGATACTCTATTGTTCATGTTTAGATGGTTTGAGACAATTTTATTAGACTTCCGCTCGTTTTATAAAGACTTTGATTGTGTTGAAATATTTTAAATTTCCGCACCATTTTATATTACTTTATGTTATGATATGCTAAGTGGCTTGTATGAGGCCTCTCGAGATCTTGTACGCCATGTTACACCTAGGAGTTACCCCTGGGTCGTGACAAACTTGGTAATCAGAGCACAAGGTTTAGAATGGTTCTAGGATGTCTCAAACCACGTCAAGTAGAGTCTTGTTCATAAGTGTGAAGCGCGCCACATTTATGAATGAGAGGCTACTAGATGTTCGGAAACTTCACTTCTTCATTTCTCTAAGTCGTGCCATGGAGTTTAGCTCTATAAAGTCTTTCTCCTAATCCTTACCCGATGGTTTTCAGGATATGATGGCTAGAAGGGCTAATGCTAGAAGGACTGAGGGAGACAATGTGGGCCAAGAAGTTCCTCCCCAAGCTCCTCCTCAAGCTCTGATTGATCCGTTGGCTGAGAATGTAACAAATGCGGATTTTAGGTCGGCTTTCCAAGTTTTGGCTCAAGCCATGACGGCTCAAGCCAATAGAGAGGTGGTACCCCCCATGAACCCAAATGTGGGTACGGCGGTGGCAAGAGTGAGGGACTTTATGAGGATGAACCCTCTGAAATTTTATGGCTCCAAGGCCGAGGAAGATCCTCAAGAGTTTATCGATGAAGTCAATATGATACTTGCTATTATGGGAGTGACCCCGGTAGAGAAGGTTGAATTGGCCGCTTACCAACTCAAAGGGGTTGCTCAGATTTGGTTCGATCAATGGCTAACAATGAAAGGGTGTCTAACCCTAAACCTCAAGGAGATGGTAGTAGATCCTCGATGCCTACTTGTGCTAAGTGTGAAAGAAATCATGAGGGTAAGTGTCTAGCGGGTTCTAATTCTTGCTTTGGGTGTGGTAAGACGAATCACAAGATAAGGAATTGTCCTTCGGTTGCTAAGAATGATGGAGATACTCGTCGTAGGGCTCAACTATACCCTTCATCCGGTCCAAGTGGTTCAGGTGCTAGTGCTCCTAAGCAAAACAAGTTTTATGCTCTTTAGACTAGAGGTGATCAAGAGAAGTCTCCGGATGTGGTTACCGGTACGTTGAAAGTTTTTCAACTAGATGTATATGCTTTACTTGATCCCGGTCATACTTTATCTTTCGTGACACCGTATGTGGCTAAGATATTTGATGTGCTTCCCGAAGTGTTGTTAGAACCTTTTTCCGTCTCTACTTCTGTTGGTGATTCCGTGTTGGATGAGAGGGTTTATAGAAAATGTCCCGTCTCCTTATCCCATAGAGATACTCTTGTTGATTTGGTAGAGCTTGATATGTTAGACTTTGATGTCATCCTTGGTATGGATTGGTTGCATTCATGTTATGCTTCTATTAATTGTAGGACTCGTGTTGTCAAGTTTCAATTCCCAAATGAGCCTATCCTAGAGTGGAAGGGGGGGAATTCTATGCCTAGAGGACAATTTGTTTCTTACCTTAAAGCTAGGAAAATGATTTCTAAGGGTTGTGTTTACCATATAGTTAGGGTGAGAGATGTGGATTCTGAAACCCC
The DNA here is from genome assembly GCA_029582245.1 of Solanum etuberosum. NCBI lineage: Eukaryota > Viridiplantae > Streptophyta > Magnoliopsida > Solanales > Solanaceae > Solanum > Solanum etuberosum. Next base: position 32,033 of record JAJONR010002750.1, read on the forward strand.
TATTCTTGAGTCGGTCTCCGTTGTAAATGAGTTTTCGGATGATCTACCCGGTATTCCTCCCGAAAGAGAAATAGACTTCGGAATTGACCTTCTTCCGGATACACAACATATATTTATTCCTCCTTATAGAATGGCTCCGGTGGAACTTAAGGAGTTGAAAGAGCAATTAAAGGATTTGTTGGACAAGGGTTTCATCTGACCGAGTATCTCTCCATGGGGTGCTCCGATTTTATTTGTTAAAAAGAAATATGGTTCTCTTTGTATGTGCATTGACTATCGTCAGTTGAACAAGGTGACTATTAAGAATAAGTATCCTATTCCAAGGATAGATGATTTTTTTGACCAACTTCAAGGGGCAAGTTATTTCTCTAAGATTGATCTCCGATCGGGTTATCACCAATTGAAGGTGAGAGAAAATGATATTCCGAAGACGGCCTTTAGAACCTGATATGGTCATTATGAGTTCTTAGTGATGTCGTTTGGTTTGACTAATGCTCCGACGGCGTTTATGGACTTGATGAATAGAGTGTTCCGACATTATCTTAACATCTTTGTGATTGTGTTTATTGATGATATTTTGATCTATTCAAGAAATGAGAATGAGCATATGGATCAGTTGAGGATCGTATTGCAAATCCTCAAGGACCAACAAATTTAAGCAAATTTTAGTAAATGTGAATTTTGGTTAAGGTCCGTAGCTTTCCTTGGTCATATTGTGTCAAGCAAATGTATAGAGGTAGATCCTAAGAAGACGGATGCGGTCAAGAGTTGGCCTAGACCTCTATCACCTTCGGACATTAGGAGCTTCTTGGGTTTGGCCGGTTGTTATCAAAGATTTGTTGAGGGGTTTTCTTCTATTGCTTCTCCTTTGATGGCTTTGACTCAAAAGAAGGCCAAGTTTATATGGTCGGATGCTTGTGAGAAAAGTTTTCAAGAATTGAAAGATAGACTTACTTCCGCTCTGGTGTTGACTTTACCGGAAGGTACTGATGGATTTGTGGTATATTGTGATGCCTCTAGAGTTGGGTTGGGATTTGTGCTTATGCAAAGCGGTAAGGTGATTGTCTATGCTTCAAGGCAACTTAAGGTTCATGAGAAGAACTATCCTACCTACAACCTTGAATTAGTGGCGATGGTATTTGCCTTAAAGATTTGGAGGCATTATTTGTATGGGGTTCATGTGGATGTTTTAACTGACCATAAGAGTTTACAATATGTGTTTACCCAAAAAGATCTAAATCTTCACCAAAGAAGGTGGTTGGAATTATTGAAGGACTATGATATGAGTGTTCTTTATCACCCCGGGAAGGTGAATATAGTAGCGGATGCTCTTAGTCGACTATCAATGGGTAGTGTTGCACATGTCGAAGATGATAGAAAAGAGTTAGCACGGGATGTCCATAGATTAGCCCGATTGGGTGTTCGATTGGTAGACTCTGCCAAGGGTGGTGTTATGGTTCATAAAGGGTCGGAATCGTCCTTTGTGGCGGATCTTAAAGCAAAGTAATGTCTTGATCCGACTTTGGTAGAGTTGAAAGAAGCGGTACTTAAAAAGTCAGTTGAGGCTTTCTCCCAAGGGGGAGATGGGTACTTAGATACCAAGGTCGTTTATGTGTTCCAAATGTTGAGGACTTAAGGGAACAAATTTTGGCAGAAACTCATAGTTCTCAGTATACTATTCACCTGGGAGCCACCAAGATGTACCGTAATTTATAGGAGATCTATTGGTGGAATAGGATGAAGAAGGATATTGCGGGATTTGGGGCCAAATGTCCAAATTGCCAACAAGTGAAGGTTGAGCATCAAAAACTAGGAGGTTTATCCCAAGAAATTAGCATTCCTACTTGGAAGTGGGAAGACTTGAATATGGACTTCATAGTAGGGTTACCACGAACTCGGTGACAATACGATTTGATTTGGGTTATAGTAGACCGAATGACGAAATCGGCTCATTTCATTCCCGTCAAAGTTTCGTATGCGGCACAAGACTATGCTAAGTTATATTTGAAGGAAATGGTAAGATTGCATGGTGTGCCATTGTCCATTATCTCTGATAGAGGTACTTAGTTTACTTCTCAGTTTTGGAAATCATTCCAAAAGGATCTTGGCACGAAGGTTAAGCTTAGCACAGCTGTTCACCCACAAACTTATGGGCAAGCAGAGAAATTGAGGAATAAAAAGGTTGCTTCCGTGAAAGTGTTATGGACAAACAATCTTGTTGAGGGTGCTACTTGGGAGGCCGGAGCCGATATGATGTCCCGGTATCCTCATCTCTTTCCTCCTATTCTAGCTTGAGGTAATGAGTTCCTCTTGGTTTCCTTATGTTTGAAGTCATGTGGGTGTTTTATGTGTTTCCATGATTTTCTTATGTTATGCATGTTCATGAAAACTTGTGTTTTGAAAGAAAGTGAATTGATGAACATGTTAGCTATGCTTTTTGAGAACGAATTGCACATGAGCTCCATGAGATTGTGTTGAGCATGATTTTAACTCGGAGAAGGTAGTTCCTCCTTGCCAATGAGTAATGTTGAAAATGAGTGCATATTGGGTTGATAGATGTAGTTCCTACTTCCTTGTGATGCATTGAGTATGTTTAGCTTGGAGATGAAGTTTCTCCTTGGTCGTATGCATTTAGATGAGTTGCATGCATGATGGGCTGCTAGTATTGAGTCTTTACTTCCGAAAGGTGTCTAGAAATGTCATTCGAGGATGAATGTCCCCAAGGGGGAGATAATGAACACCCCGTAATCTAGTAGACTAAACTAGGGCTAAGTGTGTGGGGGTAACAAGCCATGGAAGAGGGTGAGAGCCTATGGTACCTAGGAGATTGTTGAAGGAAAACATTTCCTTCCCAAGCCAACTTGCAACGAGCAGTATGGTCGCCTAAGTGACTTGGCGATCCGTCAAGTCCACCCATAGTCGCCTAGTGGACTGTCCCCATGGCCCAAGGTGCTGGAAAATTGAGCGAGCCAGGTCGGGGCTCGCCGTTCAGTGGGCGCATCGCCAAAGGGCCCTCCTCCATCGCCAAGTGGCCTGCCTCCATGGAGTAGTCACTGGAAATTTAGGCGATGCCAAGGGTCCACTTGGCGAGCTTCAACGTGAAGTTCTGCAGAATTTTAAGTTGGGGTCTTAAAGGTCTTTTGATATTTTCTTAATACAATAATATGTCGTTTTACTCTTAAACTAGCAAAGTATTTAAGCATTATATTCTCAAAATTCCCCCAAATTAAGTCATTCTCTCAAAATCCTAAAAGAAAACCCAAAGTTCTTCTCTCAAATATTTCTCTCTCTAGAACTTGAAGAAGAAGAAGAAGTTGGAGCTAGGGTCAAGATCAAGTCTCCATTCCTCAAGTATTTGTGGGCTTTGTGACTAAGGTATGATGGATTTTCATCCATGGAGTTCCCTAGAATTCCCCAATTGTGAAGTCTAAATCCCCAATTCTAGTTAGGGTTTCTTCCAATGTTGTGGGTTATGATGAATGTTGATCCAATTGAGTGGATTATGACTGTTTATGATTGGATTGATAAGATTACATATTTTTAGGAATAAATTTCATATACCCATGCCTATTCCATGATTCTAACCTAGAATTGATATAATTTGGTTGATGCCATGAAGAGAAACTTTATGGGTTTAGGCTTATCCTTATAGGATTGACGAATTATGACTAGAATTGCTTGAGAATAAAGCATAGATGATGATCATGAGATGTAGGACTTTGAGAGTAAAGGTTATGATATGAATTGTTGGTAATTGATGTTATTGTTGTGGAAGGGATACTTCCCACATGAATTGCTTAATCATGAATGTAAAAATGTGAAAGGTTTACTCACATGAATGATTCTAGGTTGAAAGGATTGCTCACCTAAACTGAACCTAGACTAAAAGACTATGTAATTGATGAGGCTAGAGGCGACTACCCTTGGCCTCCATATGAGAAGGATATGAGGTGATTTCCATACTCCTTAGAATTGAACAAGAGGTGATTCCCCACGTTTCTATTATGATGAATAATGTAGAGGCGAGTACTCGTGTCATATGATGTGATTGTGGAGGCGAGTACCCATGATCTTAAAGGTAAGTAA
>JAJONR010002751.1:0-94622 GCA_029582245.1 Solanum etuberosum
GAAAAACTAGCTCAAAGGCTCTGTTGGAAATCGGTGTTTCCTTTCTTGTTTAAATGTGAAAACATTTACTCTTTGGGAATACATAGTCCCGATATACTCTTTTGAAGAAATGAACTTCAATCTTTACTCTTTACTCAACTCAAAACTCAAGTCTTAAAACAAAGTTAAAACATTTGTGAAAGACTTTTGGAAGACTCTATGAACTTCTCTTGACTTAACTCTTAACTTTCCTTGAATTGAATTATGGATTCAAGGCTCGTGATTTCATGTTGTTTAGACGTACCATAGAGTGTAGAAATCAACTAGAAAACATAGGTACGTTTCAAGGGAACTCGAACGGAAATAAGTGGGAAAGGGTAGGGGACCTGGCAACCCTGGCGCTCTGAGTGGCGCGGGGCGCTAGACCCAAAACTATAGACACTGGCTTGGGGCACACTGGCTGGCGTGGTGCCCTAGAGGCCAAACTTCAGAGCCTGATGTGGGGTGCTCTGATGATGTGGGGTGCTCTGAGTGGTGCGGCGCCCCACCCCTTTTCCCCAGATTTTTGACGAATTCTCTTGGTCGTTTTTCAACTCTAAACCCTCTAGATTCAATTGGTTCTTTCCCCAAACACCTAGATTCGAATACATAATCAAAATATGCAAGAATCCACTCCAAATGACATCTAATTTCATGAATTTAACTCAAGAACTTCTCAACAACTTCAATAATCAAGAACCCAATAGGACTTCAACAAAATCCATCAAGAACTCAATTTCTATACTTTCAAGAACATAAGTTCGCTGAAATAAATCATGATTGGCGCGTGGGTGAACAAACCCAATGCTATGTGATCTCACATACCTCGTAGGTATTAACCCTTGGCGAAATCCACAAGCAAAACTCAAGAACGACGAACTTTGCTCTTTCTCCTCTTTTCTCCTCTTGCGTTCTTTCTCTAAAAACCCTAGCGTGAAATCTTTGAGTGCGTAAACTGACCTCATTCAGTTTAGACCCCTAAGTAATTACCAAAAACGAAATAAATTACTTGGGTAGTGAAAAGACCACAATACCCTCCTAAAATCCGGTTTTGACTTTCCTTATCTAGACAGCCCAACTTCAATTGGGCATATCTCCCTCATACAAACTCAAAAATGAGCAAACTCGGTGGCGTAGGAAAGATAATTCAAAGATCTTTCCTACGGTACCTTGTAGAACACCTAACTCATCCTGAGATAGGAGTTATGGTCATTTGAATTTAACCCAAAACTCATATTTAGCTTAACTTTGTCAAACTTTCCAAATTTGATTATTTTCAAAAACGTTTTCTTTCTAATTCTAGTTCTTTAAAATAGCGAGGCATTACACTCAAAACCGTAGGGCAAATGCTTTTCAAGTTGGGATAAATGGTTCCACTACAGATAACTCATCTTCAGTAGGATAAGTTCTTACTCCTGAAATGGTACAACAAATGATCTTGTCAGCATTTTCAGCTTTGGGGCTGCAAGGTAATGAGGTAATATCTAAATTTTGGCTTGTTGATTCTGGCGCTTCCAATCATATGACCAACTCAACTAATATACTCAAAAACATTCGTGAGTATAATGGTCCAACACAAATTCAGGTTGCCAATGGTAGTAATTTACCCATTACCAAGGTTGGGGATATTACTGAAACTTTCAAGAATTTTTTTGTATCACCAAAGGTCTCCACTAGGCTTATGTCAGTTGGCCAATTGGTAGATAACAATTGTGATGTGAATTTTTCTCGTAATGGTTTCCTTGTGCAGGATCAGGTGTCGGGGACGATAATCGTGAAGGGGCCTAAAGTTGGAAGATTATTTCATATACACTTTTCTATTCCTCGTGTTCTAGCTTTTGCTTCTACCACTACTAAGAATGAGGTTTGGCATAAACGTCTAGGACATCCAAATTCTATTGTGTTGTCTCATTTGTCCAATTTTGGTTTATTGGGAAATAAAAATCAATTTTCAGTTGCTTCCTTTGATTGTTCTACTTGTAAATTAAGCAAAAGTAAAACTCTTCCTTTTCCTAATTTTGGTAGTCGTGCTGCAAAGTATTTTGATGTCATTCATAGTGATGTTTGGGGAATTTCACCAGTTATTTCTCATGCTCATTTCAAGTATTTTTTGACATTCATAGATGACTATAGTCGGTTTACATGGGTGTATTTTCTTTGATCTAAATCTGAAGTGTTTTCCATATTCAAGAAATTTTTGGCTTACGTTGAGACTCAATTTTCCACATGCATCAAAATATTAAGATTTGATTCTGGTGGAGAATATATGTCTCATGTATTCAATAATTTCTTGCTTGAGAAAGGAATTGTATCACAACGCTCTTTCCCATATACCTCACAACAAAATGGGGTTGCTGAGCGTAAAAATCATCATCGTTTAGACGTCACTCATACTTTATTGATTGAGTCCTCTGTTCCATCTAAATATTGGGTTGAAGCTTTGTCTATTGCTGTCTATTTGATTAATAGACTTCCATCTAAAGTGTTAAATCTTGAGTCTCCATATTATCGTCTTTTTAACAAGCATCCTAGCTATCATAGTTTTCATACATTTAGTTATGTTTGTTTTGTGCACGTGCCTCCTTCTCAACGCAATAAACTCTTTGTTCAGTCTATTAAATGTACTTCTATGGGATATAGTACTTCGCAGAAAGGTTTTATTTGCTATGATCCAAGTTCTAACGAATTTCGTGTTTCTAGAAATGTTATTTTCTTTGAGAATCAGTATTTCTTTCCTACTCATGTTGAGTCATCTTCCGTTTCTTCTTCCTACTTTTGAGGATTTTTCATTGTCTTGTAAGTGGTTTAAACCAGGATTTGTGTATGAACGACGTCGGCCAACTTTACCCCATCTTGAAATAGATCTGCCACCTGAGACTGCTCCATAACCAGAATCTGATATTTCTTCAAGGTCTGCTCCTCTTGAGCCTCCTCGGCGATCTACTAGAGTGTCTCAAACTCCTAAACGGTATGGTTTTTATTCTACTTTATCCACCATCTCTATTCCAACAGGTTACTCACAAGCCTCCAAGCTTGAATGTTGGCAAAAAGCAATGAAGGAGGAACTTTTGGCTCTTAAAGAAAATAACACATGTGATGTTGTTCCTTGCCCTCCAAATGTCCGTCCAATTGGATATAAATGGGTTTATTCAATTAAACTTCATTCTGATGGAACTCTTGATTGGTACAAAGCTCGATTGGTGGTCCTTGGCAACAAACAGGAGTATGGTGTAGACTATGACGAGACTTTTGCACCTGTAGCAAAAATGACTACGGTGCGAACTATTATTGCCATTGCTGCATCACAAAATTGGCCTCTTCATCAAATGGATGTCAAGAATGTTTTTCTTCATGGTGATCTCGAAGAAGATATTTATATGAAACCCCCACCTGGTTTATTCTCATCACCTACATCAGATGTATGCAAGTTGAAGCGGTCTTTATATGGATTAAAACAAGCTCCAAGAACTTGGTTTGACAAGTTTTGGTCTACTTTGCTTCAATTCTCTTTTGAGCAGAGCAAATATGATTCGTCTTTGTTTCTTCGAAAAACATCTGCAGGTTGTGTTCTTCTTTTGGTGTATGTAGATGACGTTATTATCACAGGAACTGATTCTTCACTAATCACTAGCCTCCAGCAACAACTTAAGGATTCTTTTCATATGAAAGATCTTGGTACTCTTACATACTTTTGGGGGTTAGAAGTTCATTATAATTCTTTAGGTATGTTCTTGAACCAACACAAATACACTCAGGACTTGATTGCTTTGGCTGGTCTTCAAGAATCTTCCTCTGTAAATACTCCATTGGAATTGAATGTAAAGTATGGTCGTACGGAAGGAGATCTTCTTCCTGATCTAACTTTGTATCGGCAATTAGTTGGGAGCCTAAATTATCTTACTATTACTCGGCCTGATATCTCTTTTGCAGTTTAACAAGTGAGTCAATTTATGCATGCTCCATGCCATCTACATTTGGTGGATGTCCGTCGCATCATTCGATATCGCTTGGGAACATCTACTCATGGATTATTCTTTCCTAGTGGTTCTGAGATTCAACTTAATGCATTTAGTGATTTTGATTGGGCTAGATGTCCCGATACTCGTCGCTCCGTCACGGGTTGGTGCATGTTTCTTGGAGATTCCTTGATATCTTGGAAGAGCAAGAAGCAAGACCGTGTATGAAAGTCTTCCACTGAATCTGAATATCAAGCACTGTCTCAATCTAATCCCACTCCTCTCCATGCTGACAACACAAGTGGTATTCAGATTGCTACTAATCCATGAAATGACCAAACACATTGAAATGGACTATCATTTTATCAGAGCAGCTGTAGATAAGAGAGTCATTACTCTTCCACATGTATCCAGTGATCTTCAAATAGCTGATGTGTTTACAAAGTCTATGGCACGACAACATCATCAGTTTCTTGTAGGCAACTTGATGCTTTTTGATCCACCGGCATCAATTTGAAGGGGGATGTTAGCATGATTGAACAGATTCTAAATATCTGTACATATCTATGTTATAATTCTAAATATTTGTGTAATAATGATAGGAGATAGAATAGATTAATGTAGCATATTTTCAGAGATATTACAATTAGGAATAGCATATATTTAGAGATATATAGCAGATTTTTAGGCATGTAAATCAGAATTCTTTCTATTTAATGAAAGAACTCTCATTTGAGAGCACTCATTCAGCAAAATTGACATGTTGTACCCCCAGCCTGTTAGAAAAATGCTTCCAAATATGCTTAACAAATTTTCCAGAAATGAAAATATGATCAACATCTTCCTGGAATGTAACAACCTGAACAATTTGCAGTAGAGTGTCCAAAGGCACTAATTTTGTCATTTGTTGGGAGCTTGAGTCTGAGTGCTCTCAATAATAAAAAGGAGACCTTGAAAGGAATAGCTTTATGCCAAATTAGGGAGTCAGTTAAAGTCCTATTCCTTTTCTTCCTCACATGCTCCCATGCTGAAGCACAAGTGAAACTCCCACTGGTAGTAAGTTTCTAGATGGCTTGATCTGGGATGTCCTGTTGCACTCTAACATTAGTATTGAGGATTTCATGAATGAGTTGTTGAGGTGCACGCCGTCTTATTTTATCCTCATCCCACTCTCCATTAACAAGGTAGCTGGAAACTGTGCATTATTTAGACTGGGAAGGTAATTAATGTGATTTGCTAGAGATCCTACCCCCAGCCAGTCATCCCACCAAAAACTGCAACTTCCAGAGTTAATAGTCCATTGAATGTGAGGTTCAACTTCCATCCTGTTAATGATCATATTCTTCCATATGAGAGATTGTACAGAGTTCCATTTTTTAATGACAGGATTAGCTCTTTGACAATATTTGGCTTTGAGGAAGTTACCCCAAAGGGACTTTTTGGATCTGAAGTTCCACCATTTTTTATAATGCAGAGATAAACACATATCGCCAAGATTCTTCATACCAATTCCGCCTTCTTCACAAGGAAAACTTAGAGTTTCCCAGGATGCCTAATGGTATTTTCTTTTGGCCTTCTCCCACCCCCAAAAGAAGTCAGCTACACCTGATCTGTTTGAGGGTAGTAGTCGTAGGGATGATAGCAGTTAGCAGATGTATGGGCATTGAATATAAGACAGATTCGATAAGAGTAGTTCTGCCCCCATAGCTTAACATTTTGGTTTTCCATCCTTTGATTCTGGAAATAACTTTAGCCACCATGCCAGTGAAATAAATAATCTTTTGACGACCAATATATAAAGGACAACCCAAATATGTGATAGGCCCAAAAGTGTGACTAAAGCCAGTAATAGCTTTAGCTCTTTCTATGATATCAGGAGGTGTTTTTTCTGGAATAAGTAGCTGACTCTTCTCCTTGTTGATAAGCTATCCAGAAGTTGTTTCATACATCTGCATAGTACTGATAATAAGCTTCAAAGAGTATTTGCTAGTTGATGTGAAGATTATTATATCATCTGCAAAGCTCAAATGATTTACTTGAGGACCATTTCTTTCCATATGAAAGCCCTTATTGAGATAGTGTTGATGAAGATTGTTTAGCATCCTAGTAAGGACCTCTGCACAATTGATTAAGAGAGCTGAGACAGAGGATCACCTTGCTTGAGACCTCTTGTAGAATAGAGTACCAATTGTTTGACATAAGTCTCCGAATCATGTCAATGATCATTTCTCCAAAACCCATTCTTCTCATAACTAAACATGTATAGGACCAAGAAACCATGTCATAAGCTTTGGCCATGTCAAGTTTTATGACCACATTGTCTCCTGTCTTGGGTTTATTTATATTGTGAATAAGCTCCTAAGCTAGCATAATATTTTCATAAATACTCCTTCCTTGAACAAATCCAGACTAGTTCTCAGAAATAAGATGAGGCAGGATGGGGGCTAATCTGAGATATAGCAGCTTGGAAATAACCTTGTTGGTGCCCCCAAGGCCTTGCTCGAGTGGCAAAAGGTGGAGGATTTGTGGCTTAGGTCGCAGGTTCAAGCCCCACATCATGCAAAGCGAAGCCTGGTATTTAAGTGGAGAAGGGTAGAGGGGGTAATTGGTATAAAGGGCAGGTCAGATGGATTTCTCGGTTATCAAAAAAAATAACATTGTTGGTAAAATTACTGTGGAAGATAGGTCTGAATTCAGAAAACTTATTAGGATGATTCACTTTTGAGAGTAACACTAGGCAAGCATGAGAAATAAATTTAGGAATACTGTGGCCACAAAAAAAATAGTTGTATCATGTTAAAGAGATCATCACTGATGATATCCCAGCAGGAATGGAAAAACATGCCACTCATTCCATCAGGAACAGCTGCAGAATTAGCACTCATTGACCAGATAGCCTGTTTCAGTTCCTCTTTTGTTGGTATGGCCTGGAGTTTTTGGTTTTGATACTCAGTAAGCTTTCACAATATCCAGAAACTTTGGATTGTCCACCCAAAAATGTAGGAATTTGAAGTATTTGCTAGTATTGGTATTTCTTTCAACACTTTACAGAAGCAGGGGACAGTGGTCAGAACCAGTTGAGGCTAAGTGGGTGATATTAGACATAGGCATCACCTCTATCCATTTTATCATTGACCATAGCTCTGTCCAGTCTCTTCCAAATTCTAGCTTCACCATCTCTGTGATTACACCAAGTGAATTTTTGTCCATGGAATCCCAAGTCAGTTAGTCCTCAGGCTTCAATAACACTAATGAATTCAAAAAATTTATTCATGTTGTAAGGTAGTCTTCCCATCGTCTCATCAATATCATTGATCACATTGAAATCTCCTATAGTGCACCAATGTTTGTCCAATCAAGAAAATTGAAGCATCTTGTCCCATAGATCTCTTCTCAGCGATGTATATGGAAGGTGGTGCTCTTGATCTCTTCTCTTGGATAAATCGTGAGCGGACATTGCTTTATTGGGAAGAGCTTGTTAAAGCATTGCAGAAAAATTATGGTCCTGCGGAGTTTCAAAATCCTGACAAGCATCTTTGTAGCATTCAACAAAAAGGTTCTATACAAGAGTATCGTCAAGAATTTGTAAAATTTTCGTCTAGGGTAACAAACTGGCTAGATCATTGTGTTTTAGGGGTGTTCTTGAATGGGCTAAAAGAGGAAATTAAATCTGATGTTAGGATTCACAAGCCCAGAACAGTTTACAGAGCCATGAATTTGGCACTCGAATTTGAAAATAAATTAGGCCCAATTCGCAGCAATAGAGAGTCTAATTGGACCCGAACCAGCAGATCCACGATACAAAACTCATTGCAGTCTTCTATAAACACCCAGAACAATATTAACTCTTCACTTCAAAATCTACGCAACAATGCTTCTCTCAATCCATCCACTTCCCAACCTCTTCAAATGCAAACATGGGAAACTGAGAGGAGAAATCTAATGCCACAAGGACTTTGTTATCGTTGCCATGAGAAATTTTCACCCGGTCATAAATGTAAATATGCGAAATTGTCTCTCATGGAGCTTACAGGCGGAGATCAATTGGAAGATGTTGATTGGGTTAATGCAACAACTGCTGGCGACTCTCAAGAAACTGACATTGCTGAAATTCGTTCCATGCCATTTTGGGACAGTCAGTTGGTTCTACAATGAAGCTTCAAGGTGAAATCAACCATAGAAAGGTTTTAATACTTGTGGCTAGTGGTTCCACACATAATTTTGTGGTTGAATCTATTGTAGAGAAGCATAAGCTCCCAGTAGAGATAGTTCCAACATTTGGCATGCAAATAGGGAATGGGGACATCAGTCGCTGCAATAAAGTTTGTCGGAATCTTCAAATTCAATTGCCAGGTTTTACCATCACTCAGGATTATTATCCTTTTGCACTTGGAGGGGCTGATTTGGTTTTTCGTATCAATTGGTTAGTTTCTCTCAATACTATCAAGCTAATTGGAAGGATATGTTCATAATTTTCAATTGGAAAGAGAAACGTTACAAACTGCAAGGGATGAGATCGGCTAGTTCAATGGGTTGACCGTCCCCTTGAAGAAGCTAGTTGGGAGAACTATGATCTCATTGTAGATTAGGTTCCTTCTTTTATCCTTGAGGACAAGGCGACTTTTCAGAGGGGATGCACTGATACGACTACCCATTTATCTTAGTTTCTTTTTAAAGAGCATAAAATATATAAGCAATAGTAGCAGTTATAAGACAGTTATCTACAGCAGTTATTAGGTAGTTATCTACAGCAGTAACGATTTCTGTGTTAGGAGTTATCTTTATGTTTAGTATAAATATATGTATCTAGCAGAAATTCGGTAAGAAGAAGAAAAATATTATATTTGTCTTTATATTTGGAGATTTTTCCACTCCATACGGACTTAGTTATTGATTAATGCAATGTTTACGATTCTTGCACTTCATTTAATCAGTAAAGTTTTATTTTCATCTTGGTTTCTATCACCTACCCTTGGTGGATAATATTACCTCATACTTATATCTACCGATGACATCTTTTTACCGTAAAAGCATCGTTGGATAATTTGTATAAACTCAACTTTTGATGGACAATTGCAAACATGTAGAACTATTTACGTTTTGCAATGTACATAAAATTGTGAGGTGATGTCATTACCTATGAATTACAATATTTCCTGTTAAAATCCCCTTAGATGAGATAGTGTGTACATTTATGCATACTAGTTTTGGAAACGTGCAACGCACGTATATCCCCTACTTTTGTATGTAATTTGTATAGGGGGAAGAGTTATGGTGCTTTCTAAATAGAAATAACTCAAATAGATTAAGTTAACTCTAATACATCCTTGAAAAACAATTCAAAAAAGATGAAGACACTCAATCACTATCCAGGAGAATGTTATGCCGTAATTTGACTATCTTTAGAAAAATCACTTTTTGAAATGTTCTAAGTATAAAATAATTTGAGAAAAATACTTAGAAAAGAGTCTCCACTTAATATTTTAAAGAAATTAAGAAAACCTAATTTAAAAAGATTTTAACAGATTAACTCTTTATAAATTTTAGAGAAAATGGACAAGCGGTTCTTATTTACGCTTCAAGAAGGTTTTTAAGGCATTTGAAGTGCCCGCTAACACGCGGTTATCCTATGACTTGGTTAGAATATATTTGACTATTTTTTGGAAAATGGATTTAACATAAAAAAAAAAAATTACAATATTTGATTAACTTTAAAAAATAATTAAATAAATGACACATTTTATTTTATTTTATTATTTAGAGAAAGGGACCTAAATTGAAACATTTGAATTAAAAAGTAAGTGAATTTTAACAAAACTAGATTAATTAGAATTTATTTGACTCGTTTTTAAAATAATAATTTAAACCAAATTTGTTAATTTAAGCATGAAAACCATTTTAAATTAATTGAAGAATAAAAGTTTTGACTAACCTTTTTGAGAAAATGACTAAGTAAGTATTTTTTAAATTAATTGAAAAAGTTTTGACTAACATTTTTAAAGTTTATTTGTGAAAAATACTTTAACTTAAAATAATTTTAAAATGAGTAAAATGTGATTAAATGAAAAGCATTAAATAACATATCTTTTTTAAGAACAAAAGGTTTAACTTAATTGAAGATATAAAATTTTGACCAATATACTTGATTAATAAAATAAATGAACACAAAAAATGAAATGTATTAAAAGTAAACCAACACAAAGAAAATAACTCATCTTTTGAGGAATCTAATTAAGTTAATTGACAATTCTAAAGTTAGAGTTAATAATAAGAAAAACAAACAATAAATAAAAATAATTAAATAATTTAAAGGTAAAGGAGAAATGAATTTGGGCCCCCTTTTTGGGCCAATTTCGCTGCAATTTTTGGGCTTTAACCCAATTTCCGTTTTTCTTATACGCCGGCTGTATATCAGCGTATACATCTCGTATATCAGCCCCGTTTCTTGCCTTCCAGACCTGTAACAGCTTCTGGGACCTGTTCTTCGATTTCTCAAGGTTGACTGACTCGATAAAAGAATTTTGGGCCTTCATGGCCCATCCAAAATATGAAGTGGAGAAAGATAGAGTCCAAGAGAACTCGGATGGTATAACATGAAAACAAAGTAAAGAAATAAATTAGCAGGAGTAAGAAGAATATGACGTTCAGAGTATTAACAACAATTTATTGTTCCAGTAAATGAAAGATGCAAGCCAGACTTTACGTTCTACAGTAGCGACACATAATAAATTAGTTGGATTATTTAAAATTGCTAAGGCTAGGTGTAAAGATAAATACTCAATGAGCAAGCTAAGAGTAAGACAAATTTCTATCTTCCACATTAAAATCAAATAAGTAAACTCGTCTAAACCTGAACATTACTCACAATTAACTCGATAAACATTAGATGTATTTGCTTATGGGGACAAGAATTAATTAACCGAAGGGAATTGGGAAGGACAAAAACAATGATGACATAAAAGAAACGAAATAGGAAAACTTAAGCCCTTAATCACAAATACTCAACTAAATCTACACTTAAGCTATATCTTCACTAGACAAAGGGAGTAATTAATTACACCAAGAAAACTAGCTACAGTAAGCATATGATTTCCTTAAATAGTTACAACTCGTAATTAATATTCATTATAGCGGGTTAATATAAATAAGAAGTTGAATGCTTGAGATAAGTACTCATATGCCTCAAGGAGAAGAGAAACAAGTACACCACTCTTCTTATCTTTTTTTTAAAAAAAATCATATAACGCAAGCAAACAATAAGCAAATATGATAATCCCTTTTTGGCCAAATTTGAAAA
Organism: Solanum etuberosum; assembly: GCA_029582245.1. Classification (NCBI taxonomy): domain Eukaryota; kingdom Viridiplantae; phylum Streptophyta; class Magnoliopsida; order Solanales; family Solanaceae; genus Solanum; species Solanum etuberosum. The sequence continues at coordinate 11,272 of JAJONR010002751.1, forward strand.
GAAGCACAACAAATTCCAATTGATCACACACAAAGTAGACATAGCTTCCAGATTAGGTACCAAAATCATATTGCCAAAATTCGTCCAAGCTGACAAATGAAGTTACAACAATACTATATGCAAAATCAAAGAAATAAAGACTGCTTATATTTATTTTGGTTTGGATTGGGTTACACTTTTTAAAAAACCAAAAACTGAAATTTTGAACTGAATAGTAGAAAACCAAACTGAAAACCCGAATGCACACCCCTAGATTTTGGTGCGTTCAGATATGTCCACATACATTTATCTCGAGATAAATGGGGTTAAAATTAGGTGTAATTTTTTTTAGATTCATTATATTCAAGTGGATGATATAGATAATAATAATATATATGGTAATAAAGTATTTTTCTTCGATATAATCATGTTGAGAAAAATATGGTGTAACAGTTAAAATTGATTTTTTTTCAGGATCGGGAGTATTTGGACATTTATCAGATACGAAATTTGGGAGAAAAGGCTCCGTCGCAATAATTTGCATTTTGAATGCTATTCTAACTGCATTCTCTTCCGATTACTCGACCTACGTCTTGTTCCGGTTTCAGCACTGGTGGGACCGGCCTTTGTGCTTTTGTTCTCTCCGCTGAACCCTGGCGTGGCGTAGCTGGAATGTCCACTTTATAATTATACTCTACTGGAATAGTCGTTGTATCCGCCATTGCTTATTTCATCCAACCTTGGCGATCTCTCTACATTGCTTCTTCAGTCCCTTCCCTAATTTTCGTTATCTTCGTACTACCCTTCCTCCACGATGGTACCTCGTTAGAGGAAAGGTAGACGAAGCTATGAAAATTATGCAGAAAATCGCGGTTTCTAATGGCAAACAAAACATTCCTAATGATGTTATTCTTGCCCTCGATAGTGAAGTATCAAAGAACGATATCCCTAATTCTCAATTCAATACCAAAGAAGCGATAAACGGATGAATTTTAGATGTACTAAGATCTCCTGTCACACGGATTCGTTTGTTCTTAGCTGTGGCTACTAACTTCTTTTGTTCCATTGTGTATTACGGGTTGAGTTTGAGCGTGGTCAATCTCGGAACTAATTTGTACCTCAACGTTGCACTTAATTCGGTTTCTGAAATGCCTGCCTATTTATTAACATCACTAGTGCTTGACAGGATTGGTCGAAAGCCGTTAGCCATAGGGACAATGTGGTTCAGTGCGTTTTTCTGCTTAGGTGGGAGTTTGTTGAAGAGTACCGATGAGACCTGGAAAATTGTTCGGATTGCTGGGGATATTTGGAATATCTGGTACTTTCAATTTGTTGCTCGTGTATGCCATGGAATTGTTTCCAACTGTAGTGAGAAATGCAGAACTAGATTGCTCGAAGCAAGCGGTGAGTTTGGGGGCCATTTTGGCTCCAATTATAGTTGTTTTAGGGGGTGCTGTGTTTGGGGTGTGTGGTATTATTGGAGGATTTTTGGTAATGTATTTACCAGAGACATTAAACAAGCCACTTTATGATACAATGGATGGATTGCAAGAAGCTGAAGCAAAACCTGGGTTGCTAGTTTTGGATTAGTTGAATAGAAGAAACTTTTAAACATTTGTTTGTTCAAGTGTTGGAATTGAAAATAAGCCATTGATGGTGAGTGTTGTAAACACTATTTTTTTAAAATGCAGGATGACCCGCCATTCGCTACCACCTCTGTCGTATCGGTGAGCACTTTGTGCGCACTAGGTAATCCTCCTGCAAACCACACGAGGAACGTAAACAACACTAGGCAAGCCCTATAAGTGATTAAATCTTGTTTGTTTTAAATAAGTATCATAAATCTATCCGCATTTACTATTGTTTGGGTGCTTTTTTTGTTTGACATTCTCATTACTGATCCAAATTACATTCAAGCTGATTCATCTGTATGAAGCTTTAATAAATCGTCCCTTAATGATTGAGTCTTAGTTAGTTAATGTCTTGGATCAAATGTAATAATATTGCATTTCTTTTCGCTTTTGTCACAATATTGTCCATTATAAAGAAAGTAACATGACATATAACATGGTGAATGCTACTTTTTATAATATATAGAGTATATAATTTTTTCGTAAGGATGTTCAACTGACCACCCTCCATCCTTTTCCACCACTCGCCATAGAGCACAAAGGCTTGCCTTGTTATGACTAGGCATATGCCTTATGACTACCTAATATAAGATGAACTCTTAGTACTACAATCCAACCCAAAATTACATTCAACAACTAAAAAATAAATTAAAAAAGTTCTCAAAAACTAGCAAATTAAGATAAAATGCTTGGTTTCTTTGCTTCAGCTTCTTCTATTCCAGCCATTGTATCATATAATGGCCTGTTTAAAGTCTCTGGCAAGTACATTACCAATAAACCTCCAGCAATTCCACAAAACGCAAACACAGCAAATGGTATCCCACCCCCTAAAACAACTACAAAGGGGGCCAAAATGGCCCCCATCTGCGACGCCTGCGTTGCACATCCCAACGCAGCATTTCTCACCACAGTGGGAAACAACTCCATCGAATACACGAATAGTAAATTGTAAGTCCCCGCCATGCCGAATATCCCTAGCACTCCACAAACCATCCGAACCACTTTCCACGTACCATCACCCTTCGCCAAACTTCCAGCTAGACAGAATATACCGCTGAACCACATTGTCCCTATCGCTAACGGCTTTCTACCGAGCTTGTCCAACACCAATGCTGTTAACAAATAGGCAGGCATTTCAGCAACCGCGTTTAGGGCGACGTTGAGGTAGAGGTTGGTCCCGAGGTTGACAGCATTCAGGCTCAACCCGTAATAAACGACCGAGCAAAGGAAGTTGATCACCACAGCTAAGAATAACCGGAATCGCGTCAAAGGAAGCCTCAGTACATCTAATAAGGATCCGTTTAGGGCTTCTTTCGATTCGGATTGAGAATCAGCAACATCATCATTCACTTCACTATCGAGGGCAAGAACAACGTTATCAGGGAGATGTTTATCGTTGGATTTAGCAATTTTATGCATGATCTTCATGGCTTCGTCAACTTTCCCCCTCACGAGACACCAACGAGGTGACTCGTGGATGAAAGGAAGTAGTAAGATAACAAATATAACTGATGGGATTGACGAAACAATGTAGAGTGATCGCCACGTTTGGAAGAAATATGCAATGGCGGATAAAGCGGCTATTCCAATAGAGAAAAAATAGAAAGTGGACATTCCGGCTACGCCACGCCAGGACTGGCCAACGGGTTCAGTGGCAAGAACGAAAGCGCAAAGGCCGGTACCGCCCGTGCTGAAACCGGAGAGAAAGCGGAATAAGGTATAAGTCCAATAATCAGAAGAAATTGCAGTTAAACAACCAAATATTGCATTCATAATGCAAACTATAGTTAGAGAGCCTTTTCTTCCCAATTTGGAATCTGATAAATGTCCAAATACTCCAGCACCTGAAAATCATTAAGTGTTTAAAAAAATTTCAGTCATATTAACTATCAAAAGTACTAACAGTACAATCACCGGTATTCCCTTCTTTTCGTTTCAATTTGTTCATCTTACCATAAAATAAAATATCATAGAAAATACTTTTTAGAACATAATTCACAGAGATAATTATGGGTGTGTCAATTCTAACATGTTCAATTGATATACTCTACAAAAATAAAAATAAAAATGATATCACTAATAAAAATAGAGAGAATATATTCCATAAATAACATTCTACGTTAATTGTGGTCTCCTCACTCTTTAGCATACTTCATTTTTAGCATATCCCTATCATCCTACACCCCTACCCTCCCTAGTCTAATCCGTAATATTTATCTAAATTATGTACAAATATTTTTGGACCAATATTTGGTGGTGCATCATACAACATTCTTTCGGTGGTACGTCTCAATGATGCATGGGAAAATTTTGATAATTAAAGGGAGCTTTAAATTAAAATAAAATAAATGGACAAGTCAAAAGAAACTGCTTGTCATCATCAATGATAATTTTGATAAGGTTGCTCTCTGGATCACAACAGTATTTATTATAATAATAATAGTGATATTTAATTATTTATTTTTCTGGAAAATTCTGGCTAAGTAACATGACATTAATAAGCTTTTTCTGGTCCCCATACGTATATTTTATTTTGAGTAATAAAAAGTAATAATTCATGTAAATCTTGATACACCAAACACCTCCTCCTTGCTCCAGAGTTTATCATTTTTTATTTGATGAATTATTGAGGGAAAACAAAAGCAGCCTATTTTAATACTCTAATTCATATTTCTTTTTAACTTATTTAAAATAGTTTAATTTTGTTAAAAAATTTAATCCTTATATACAACTCACGATAATTCTCATGTCATAAATTAATTTTCAAAATTGAACTAAATCTTAGATTTATTTTTTATTATAATATACACGTCTTAGTTCATAATTTACCACTTTTATTCCTAATTCGCTAAATATTAAACTCTCATCTTATATTATTCACGTTCTAAAGCGGATCTTAAACATATATAGTGTTGTCCAGCATTAGTGAATGATGAATTACTTAATTTGGAACATACTAATGAACTAATTTTTTAGATTGAATTAAAACTCGATAGCAACTACTATCCACCTCACACATGGAAAGAGGGAAGATACGGATCGAGCTAGCATATTCTTAAGTATTCAAAATTGGGGGTAGGTGTGGAATTATAGTAAGAAAAAGGATATTCTAATACAAACCTAAAAGTATATACTATATACTTTTGTATCCTTCACTTGTCAAGTTTATCCTGACTTCTTCTTTTTGCAAATTTAACTTTAATATAATAATTTATAAATTCTAAAACACTCACAAATTGTATCGAAAATGTGAATCAGCCTAAACAAGTCTTATACGATGAAATATTATTATTGTCCTTATCTTCAATTAATTATGTGATATACATTGTCGTCTATCTTCCTCTTCTTCTTTTTTTGTCTCATTTTGAGATTTTGACAAACTTAGAATATGAATTATTAACAATTCGTTAGCAAACAAAGATTTGGATTCAATCATTTTCCTACTAGTACCTTTTTTATTTTTTTACTATATTAGACCCAAAATAAAATATTTCAAAAAAACACATCCTCGTCAACTTTGTACAAACTGATTAAAAAAACGACAAAAAAAATCCAAAGATAAACATGTTGTGTGGTAAATAATTATATGTGATATAATATATGGCTCCGCCACCCTCAACGTATTATTTTTTATAAGGTCGTTTGTTTGGAAATAAGTTATTTCAGGATTAGTTATTTTGAGATTAATTATTCCAGAATAACTTATCCAATTATGTACATGGAATAATTTATTCTATCTGTAAATAGTGTTATCCTAAACATTGCAACCAAACAAGATACAAAAATTTTATTTCATCACTTCCTATTTATTTTTATCCCTCGTACCAACCGACCCCTAAGTGTTAAGTTAAAATCAAACAAATAAATTAATCGAGAAAGTAACAAACGTACCGATCATGCAGGCAGCGAAAAATAAGGATTGGACAAGTCCAACTTTATATTTCTGTCCACAAATTAAACCAAACTCTGAAACCGTAGAACTTGCAGCTCCACCGGTCCATTCCCATGAACCCGGTTCAAGACCGCACACACTTTTCGCCGTCGAATCGCACCACCGGTTCGTCGAACACCGCCAGGCCGGTTCACGATCGGCGAAAATCATAATCATAGTGTGAATTCCTTCTAGAGCCCAAGCAAAGCTCGTTAATACGAAATGACTAAATTGCCACCAACCGAAATCGCCGCAGTATTTTTCCAACATTTGATCCATTGTTACTTTTTTTTGTTTCGAATATCCGGCCGACGGAATAAGCGGTGACCCAAGGTCATCGGGTAGATTTTGATCTATTGAAGAGGATTTTGACATTTTTTTTTATTTTTTTTTTTGGAATGGGATTGGCGGCTAATGCATGTGTTTTTGTGAGTTGCAGGTTTGTTGGTGAGAAGGGAAAGAGAAGTAGCCTTTGTTTTTATAGGGTTTGTTTTCAAATTAGGATTATGGAAATGTTTAGGACATGATTAGCTGTCAATTAAGGATATTTTTTGTGGAAAAAAAAACATGTTTATTTTATGGGAAAAAGGATATGATATACCTCAACTTTGCCATTTAGAGTTGATATACTCTTCGTTATGAAAGTGGCTCATATATACTCTTACTGTTATACAAATAGCTCACATATACCTTTTTTCCTTCAACGGAAGTGAAAAAAAAATTATTTTTAAAATTATTTTTTTGAATAAAATATAATTCATACGGGGTATATTTGATTTTCCTAACACGTATTTTTTTTTGACTTTTTTGTTTCAACGACTAATTTAATTGATGGCAAATTTATTTATGTTTCTCTAATTTTCTTGTAAAATTTATTATAGATGCCTCATTTTTTTATTGTTTCTTTACAAATACAAACTAAATTACAATACATCCGCAAAAAAATAATTTTTAATTTTTTTTTTTTTACACTAAAAAATGAAAGGAAAAAAAATAAGAAACATGAATGATGATAATCAAAGAAATCAAAAAATAATTTTTGTATGAAAAAGATTAAAATATACCTTAAACTTTGCTAGAAGGATCATATATATACCCCTACATGAATGTTTTAAAAATTTAAAGTAAAAAAAATAAATTTAAAACTTATTTTTTCACTGTCATTAGATGAAGGGTATATGTGAGCTCTTTTTTTACGGTAAGGGTATATGTGAGCCCTTTGTCTAACAATAAGGGTATATATGAACCACTTTCATAACGATGTATATATCACCTCTAGATGGCAAAGTTAAGAGGTATACCAGGCTTTTTTCCCTTATTTTATTTTAGAGGCGAGTATTTGAAAATATTTTTAATTTGGCGTGAATTATTAGTTTCACTCATGAACTGTTGATAGCGTTAAAAACATTTTTTTACTTAACTAATTGAACTTAAATACACCCCTGATCTTGCAACGTGAGTGAAATACACTCCTAATTTCTCACCAAGTTTAATGGTTTTTTCAACACTTTTTTTGATTTTATTTAGAGCTATAATGCTCCTACAATAGTTTGAGACCACTTGTTATATCATGTAGATCGAGAGTATATTTAAGTTTATTTAATTAAGTACATTAATGTTTTTAAGATTGTTAACAATTTAAAGATGAAATTAATAATTTGTGTCAGAATTATTTTTATTTTAAAACAAATATAGTTAATTTCAACAACCGCTAACAAAGTTGTCATCACTTCGACCCTCCTTTTACCTGAGTTAATATTTTTTGTGATCTTTCACGTAAATAGCCGGACAAATATGTAGCAAGGACAAATTTGTTGTTTAGTTTTCTAGTTTGATATATGTAAATTATATATGTATCAAGTATTTGTCAAAAATTAATTAAGCGAATGACTATTTAAGTTAATTTTTTAATATCTTGATTCCTTTGATTCATGATATGTATTATTTGTTTTGAGTTTCAACAATATTATTGAGCATAAAAGTATACGTATTATGTAAATTTGTGTTATAAGTTATATGAGCTTCATAATTTTACTGTCCTATTATTATGTAGGTGGTGGTGAAGCCACCTTATGCTAATTAAGGCTCTTTCTTTGAAAATAAATACTATTTAGTATGGTTAAAATTTTGATTTTATATCCTCTAGTCATTTTACTTCATAAATATTATATATTATTGACATATTCATATTGCATTCAAGATGTGACCTATTCGTTAATAAAATAGTTTAAAATAATGAAATTTTCAGTTCAAATTTCAATTGATGAAAAAATAATAGGTGATTTTCTTCACCCGTCCAAGCCTAAAAATCGCACATTTTCATACTTCCCAAAGCCATTATCAGGAAGAAGAAGAAAAAAAAAACAGTCCAAAATTACCTTAATTAGACTCATTAATTAGATTTGGTTTCGGTTTAGTATTTGAATACGAATCTAGCCATTGATTTAGGTCATTTATTTGAATCTTTTTCTTTTAATTGGAGAGTGATTAATTAACTTTAAACATGAATTAATTTCCTTTTTAAGAATTAAAACAGAATGTGACAAATCAGGAAAACCATTATGAAATTATTTTTCTTACTAATTAGGAGTAGTATTTTTTAACAAACATGAAGATATGCATCTTAATTACTTTTGCGTTGTAGCTGTAAAATTTGGTGGAATTACCATAATTGGACCCTACAAAGGATTTGGTCTTCAAAAGTATTTTGTCATACAAATTGACTTTATATTATTTTGGTACCCCTTCGATACTTTTATTTTGCCCTCTAAACTAAAGTTTGTACTTTTAAACATTTCAACGTGCCTAAATTGTCTATTAAGCATCTTTTGCTGACATGTTAAGAGGCGTGTTTTTGACCTCTTACCAACGTGTAAATAACCTAGATTATATATTTTGTTGACTGAAAATGTAAAATTCTTGTCAGAAAAATAATGTTATATATTTTGTTAGACGTATCATGATTCATGTTCTTAATGAATTAATAGAAGCCTTGTTTATATAGAAAAAAACAATATCTAAACACTCTTATTAATACTAATGAGATTAATTGGTATATAATTTGATTATGTATATTTATGGTGTGATACACCAAATAATTTTTTTGAGAAATTGACACAGACATACAACTATTATATATAATTGACAACATATAGCCCAATATTAATTAGCAATTGATAGTCCCCAAAAAAATAGCACGTATTAGCCTAAAAGAAATATAACAAACTTTTACATTTTTTTAAACCATGTGCAACCAATCACATTAATTAAGGAGATGTGGGGTTATTTTTTCTTTCTGGTTTTTAACTCCTATAATTAAGGAAGTTAGCTTTTCAATTTCTTTAAATTCTCAAACTCAACTTTATTTATCAGTCTATTTAAAAAAATATTAACACAATTTAAAACAATATTTTTTTACCGATAGACAGTAATTAGTTTGTTAAAAAAACGGTTGCCTACATTTAAGAAGTAAAAAAAATATATATATTAATTAACCCATTAAAAAAGGTTACATGAACTTTTAAGGAAGGAATTTTTTTTAATTATTTAATTAACTTAATAAAAGATTATGACTACTTTTAAGGTAAGAAAATATATTATTAATGCTCAATTAACGTGTATTAATTATCAAATACTTGACAATAATTAATCAAATAATATTAAGAGGCAATGAGTTTTATTAGAAACTTTAATAATACGTATGCATAAATTACACAATACTTAAAGTTGCAGTTACATAATGTATACATAAAATAGTACTATATGTATACACAAAAAATCATTCATAAAAATAGGTGTGTAAATTTTATTGATGTATACCATAATTGTAGCATGTATACATAAACTTTATAATGTATACATAAGAATATTACCAACAATTATAGATATTAGTTATTACTATACAATGAATACAAGAACGAGATTAATATGATATATGTATAAATTAAATTTTATTCATAAATTATACATGTGATTTTGTTTATGCATACTGTAATTGCACTATGTATACATCAGTTCGTATTCATCTGTGTATTCATTAGTTTGTATTCACCTAATAAATTTATATACCTTAATTCAAATTGAGATTGACATTCATTGGTATACATGAATTGAGTCGTATTCATCAAAATCAACATTCCAATTTTTTACGAGGATCTTACTAGAACCTCTCTTACCCATGAAATTGAAAACAAAAATTTCAAATACTATAACCTGATTTTTTGGCAAAAAAAAATAATTAAAAACTTTAATTCCACAAATCACGAAATTTCAAAATTAATTGGGAAAAAAATGCTACATAATTATATATTAAAAGAAATCTTTGAGATGATCAATTGATAAACATATAATTTATCTGATTTGCATAAACAAAGTGAATTTAGGAGAATAAGAGAAAATTTAGAAGAGAAGCAAATATACATGTGAAAAGGATTTTAGAAAAAAAAAAAACTAAAAAAGGAATGAATAACCTAAAATTTCGTAAAAATAAAATTGAAAAAACTTCAATTCCACAAATCATGAAATTCAACAATAAATTGGACAATAACAAGATTATATATAAAAGATGATTTTTAGAAGTATGCATGAATAAACATATTGTTATATGTTATTTTCATAACAGAGTGAATTAAGGAGAAGAATTGAAAATTTGGGAGAAAACAAATATACGTATGAAAAGAAGAGAAAAAAGAAGAAGAACTCTATTTTAAAACGGTTAACAAATAAAAAGGAGAGATAAAAAAGGAATAATGAAACAATATGTTTTTCCTTTTCAAGAAAAAAAAGAAAGAGCAATCAAACGTTTTTAGAGAAAAATAAGGGGAACAAAAATACATTTTTTTAGGAAAAAGAAAAATAACTACTGAATGCCAAATAAATAAAACAAAGTCTTTTTCTTGCTAAAAAAATAAAAATAGGCTATTTATTGCCAATTTAGTTTATAAGTTGTCATGCTGTGCCGATTTTTCAATTTTTTTCCATCACATTGGGCCTTTCATTTGTTTCTACTTTCTATAGTTCACAAAGATAATGCTAAAAAGGAAATATTCTCTTTGTAATAGCCCATTTTGAGTTTAGGCCTACACAACTTTTATACCATGTGAGAACTTGCCTAGGGAAGAGCCCAACTCATTGTCTACTTTGGACATTTGTACGGCTTTAAAATGTGTTACTAATTACTGTAGTCTAAGATTTGCATCCTTATATACCAACATCTTTCCAGTATTTTGTTGATGAGAAATTTGCTAGGATGTCACCAACTCTTAGCTAGCGTTCGGCCATAGATTCCCAAATATTATTTGGGTGAAAATTTGGGGGAAATTTCACCATGTGTTTGACCATAGTATTTGGGAAACATATTTCACTTTTTTAAGAAATATGATTTATATCCATAAGTTTTAAAAACGATCAAAACTAACCATAGGTTTGTATTATATAGCAAGAGAGAAACGTCGACGTAACAAGATTCATGACTTCCGCAACAAATCAATTAGATGTTCGTTGCAACAAATAACAAGTAGTGTCCACGATACTGGAGCAATGTGGTAATTCGGAGTGAGTGCAACAAGCATCATTCCATACATGGTGAAGTAGACAAAGCCCATAACTTTGTTACCTGAGCCGATTGTTCATCATTTTCATCAACAACCATACCATCACTTTCATAACTTTCATATTCACTGAATATGTCATCACTATTTTGGTGTTAACGTAAAAAATTATGAAATATAGCGCAAACAACTTCTATAGAGGGTGTTTGTAAAAGATTGAAGTTTAGTGTAAAATTTGAATTTTTAAAAGCTCCCAAATAATGAGATTTGACCCAAATACTAGGTTTTTCTAGTATTTGGGAATTTGGGTTATTTACCAAAAATATTTGCCAAATAATGACAAATTGTATGGACAAACACTATTTGCCAAAAAAATTCCCAAATTTTTCTTGGGAAATCTATCTCCAAACGGATCCTTGTTTCGTTTTTGTTCGCCCTTATAAAGTCTAATGTTTTCAACTGTTCCATTACAAATTTTGGTGACATTTCCCTGAAGGTTATGCAAGAAAAATTCCAAACCAAAAGGACAAACAGATGAACATAATAAGAGATATGTCTATAAACAATAATATAGTTTTTGATACATGAAATTATCTATGGAACAGTGAAACTACATGACATGCCAGAAAGGCTATTTCATCTGCTGCTTTCTCTACTTAATGAACTTACAAACTTGTTATTTGCTAAACTAGATCTTCACTAGACCCCGCACATAGTAGGAGCTTGGTCCACCAGGCTGCCCTTTCGTAATTTTCGTTTTTCCTTCAGTGCCAAGCAGATGCAGAGATTAGGTTCCTCGCTTTCCATCCCAACAACATAGCTCCATCTTTCTCCACCAGTGTATAATGCTCTGAGTAGCACCTCATGAGGCTCTTTATCACCGAATTTACGTAAGAGCTCAGAGGATACTGGTGGAACCCTGCCATTGTGAACCTCAATTTCCATTTGCCTAATAGCTCGTGGCGTTCCACTCTTTCCATGCCCTCGCATGCTATGACGTTGACTATATCCCTTGCCAAACAATGCTGCTCCACGTTAATCCTTTCCTTCCTGTCCCTTTCTAACGTCACATCTATGGACTCGAGCATTGCAGAATAGTAGTCTAGAGCTTCTAGAAATCGAGGGAAAAAGGGGGCAGTGTTTGTGTTTGATTCTTGTTCCACCAAAGTGACCACCTTGGGAGAAAACGACTTCACCATCCTTAGAAGCTCATCCCTCGGGTTAGTCACGTCAACACTCTCATCGGGTGTGTGGTGAAGTGTCAAAGGGAAGTTTACTGCCAGAGCCTCACCAGGCCTCACATCAAGCATATCCCTGGTGACTTCAGGAGCAAAAACTGGCACTGCATGAAACTCAACCGGAATGTTGAATTTCTCAGAAATTGCTGCGAGCTTTTTTCCTACTAAGGCCAATCCATCTCCTCGGGCGTATTTTGAAACTGGATCATCAATACCTGTAATACGTACATAAGGTGCACCGCTAGGCCTGGCAGCAAGAGCTTGAAGAAGAGTCATCCATTGAGTCCCTTGTGCAATCTGGAAGTCTATAATGTGAATCCGATTTTCATTTCTACACGCATCTGCTATTGCACCATTCGCAGCCATGTAACCGAACTTTAGATAAGGGCATATCTCATATAGGATATGCATGTAGGAAAGCAAGTCCCTGCCTGCTGGTTTCTTACACCTGAGAGCCCTGTAAATGTTGGTTCCGGATGCTTCTTTTCTTGCCACTAGCCCTGCTACTATGTAAGCACCGAGACGCTGGATTGGATCACCAGTAATGGACACACAACTTCTTGCCTTGGCAATCAATTTTTCAAAATCATCCAAGTTGTTCTCAGCAAGAGCTCTGGCACACACGATAAGCAGCTGCTTTAGGTTGCCAAAAGGAATCCCCTGCGACGGATAATCCACCATTGGTTTGTGATGCTTCTCACTTTGAATTATATTGCCTGATATGCCAAAGACAGAAACATGTGATGGCTGTGTTTCAATTCGACACGAAACCTGACCATCTTGGTGCCACATCCCGGACCTCTGACCTGATGCTTGTGGCTGCTGAATTTCCCCTGCAGAGGGGCTGGATGTTGTGACTTCTTCTGGCCCCATTAAAGCGGTCTCCAATTGAAGCAGCGCACGTTTCATGTTGTGACTGTGATTTGCATACTGGAGTAAAGAATTTTCACCAGAATAAACCAGAAGACTGTTATGAGGGAAATCTAGAGAGGGACTAGGCCTACAGAAATAATGATTATAATCCCGCGAGGAATTACTGCAAGGACTAGTCCCTGAAATATTTTCAGTAGAGCTGTGCTGCTCCAGGCTATCACTTAATGTGGTAGGGGTACCAGGATCATTATAGTTTGCAAATGGAGAATTTGGAGAATTTCCCGAATCAAATTTCAATGTTCCCAACAGCCTATTAGGTATCGAAGGAGTAGCAGTCATAGAGTACGAATATGGCAAATTCACATCAGTCCCACCGTATCCATACAGATGGTGTGATTCCATACTATATGGCTATCATTAGCTGCTCTAAGCACAAATCGTTCCCAGTACGGGCACTTCAACAGTTTGTACCTAAAATATCAACCTGCAAAAGATACGTAAACAAGCATAGATCAGTTTGCTAGCCATCGTTAATCAGAAAACAGAGTTTTCTAACGAATTAGAGAAGCACAAAATAAAAAACCAAGCACACGGAGCACAACCATTGCATGTTGCACGATTTTACAAGGCAAAATATGATAATCTATCACGTGATATTAACAGTAGCATGTAACACTTTCAGGAGTTGTTTGGTGTGATGTGTAAGGTATAAGTCCCAGGATAAAATGCAGGACTATTTTATCATGTGTTTGGTTGAAGGTATTAGGCACTCATGGGATTATTTATCCCACCATTTATGCCTTAGTGATGGGTTAAGTTATCTCATATACATGGTGTAATAACTTAACCCAGGATAATTTATTCCGGGATAATTTGTTCCCTACCAAACGACTCAGTTAATGAGATGCAATAGTGTCTTGCCAAGTGAGAACTTTTTATGTATAGCGACAATTAGATTGAAATCACAAGTTCACAACAGCGACCGTTAGGATTTTCGAAACACAACAGATACATTCAACAACACCATACCGAGTGTAATCACACAAGTGAGACATCTATATCCCTCAACACACTTTCTACCCTACCATAACTTCCATCTCTACTCTCCTCCCAAAAGAACCTACAAACTTAACAGTATGATAGTCTAGATCAGCCTATGCTACCTTGGACACCACCATTGTAATAACACTCAATGAAAAAAAAACCTCTAAAAACTTATGTCAAAACTAATAATCCCTTCGTTCAAAAAAGAATGACACTATTTCCTTATAACTCTGTTCAAAAAAAATAAAATTGACACCTTCATTTCCTCTAATAACAAATTTTTATAGCTACACACACATTATGTCCACAAGTTTCAAAAATCTTATAATATCATTTTGGAGTAACTAGCTGATACGGCAAATTAGCTGAAAATTTTCATTTTATGACTTGAAATATAATAAACTAAGAAAGAAACCTTATTAGTATTATTTTTTTTAAAAATCGTTAAATATGTACGAATTATTTAGTTTAGAGCTCACTAACTTTAAAAAAGACAAACTAAAATCCTGAACCTAAAACTTTTAAATCCTGGCTCCGCCTTTAAATTACAATATTCATGTCAAATCAGTCTCGATGCAGCAAAACCTAATCAGTTAGCTAAGTTGATTAGCTAACTGAACTTTCACCTAAGTTTGATTCTCCACCTCGTAACGAAGAACACAAACACTTCAATTTCTCGTGTTTTTGTTCTAAAAATCAAAGGAAATTGAAATTGAGAATGAACAATACCTGATAAAATTTACAGAAGACGGAACGCAAACTCGAAAATTCTTCAAAATTGGCTAAGTCTATTGTTTTTTTAGTATGAATTTTGAGATATTGAAAGGATAATTGAGCAGCAAAATGAGAAATTGCTTTGTTTTTATGTTAAAGAGGGTTGAGCTGACCCTTTGGTTAAGTAAATATTGAATGAAGTATTAATAGGGTTAAATTTGACGGAAGCACTGACGGAATATTTTTAACGGAAGGTTTCGCCGACCACTAATTTCAACAATTGCTGAATGATTCTGGAACTCTTTATACTCGCGCTCTACTTTGCTGTGTACAAAACACGATTTCCGTGATTTATTTATTTTTTCTAAAAATAAGTCGTAAAATTTTAAATATGTTTTAATTGAGATTAATGTATATAATTAAATAAAAAAAAGTCATCCTAATAGGAATACTTATATCATGTGTTCAATAAGAATAAATGAAAATTCAAGTGAATAAATGAAATTTTAATTTTTTTTTCTATTTAGCTTTATAACATTCTTCTTTATGATTTTGGGTACATTATATTAATCTCCATTATTTCGAATTTTGGAAAGGATGATTAAATAAATATGACAGAATTTTATATTGTCGAGGACATGAATCTAGATAAGAAAGAGTGGAGGTCGCGTACTAGGGTAGAAGGTTAGTAGGGGTAGAGTGTTGTCTTGCCTTGAGAAGGTTGTTGCATAGTACTCGTCTTACCCTTGTAATTTTTTATCATATGTTGTTTATTATGTTTCGATTATCACACTGTTTGATTGTTATTACTGCTTTCTTTCTAATTGACTTTACAGTACTTTCTTTATTAACTGTTATGTTTTTTCATTGTTTTTTTTTTCTTTTTATACTTGAATTTAATGCACTTGAATCAAGAATCTTTCGGAAGCAATCTCTATAGCTTCATAAGGTAATAGCAAAATTTGCGTACTACCTTCGTTAAACTCTTTAATGCAGAGGCGTATCCAAGAGGGGGTCATCGAATTCACGTGAACTCATGCTCCCCTCCTGAAATCATATATAGTAGTGTTATATATTTTTTTAAAATAATTAAATATAGATATGTGAACCTATAGTTGAAGTATCATACCGTGCGATTATGATTGGTTGCACCTGAGCTTAGAAATTTGAATCTTTTCTTTATCTCATTTTATTTTCCTTTCTAAAATTGGGTAACGCCTCTCTAAGTGGTTTGGATAGGTAAAAATAATTTTAAACCTATAATTTTAAAATTTTAATTATTTTTAGTGATAAGAACCTAAATGTTAAACCAATCAAATTTATATCTTAGATCTACATTTTTGTAATAGTGCACATATCATCTCAAAATTCTGAATATACCTCTGTCTTAATAAGATTTTATTATTGTTATATCATATATGAATTTAAATTTAATCGACTATGGAATATGAGGTAAATAAGAGTAGGAGATGCAAGTGGTGATGATAGTAGGTGAGAATCACGTGTGAGGCAACATGACAATGTGTGGGTCTCCCACTGTATATAGCTGAGTAATTTCGCCAAGTGTTCAATTCAGCCAACACATATTCACCAATTAAAAACTTACTTATTAAAATTCTTGTTTGTTTTCTTTATAATGACTTTAATATATATTTTTTGACCGGTTTAGCGCGTTACGCGTTTTAGCTGACTTTCATATACTATATATTATGGGTCTTCTGCAAATGTTACTTTGTTTTTTTTGGTCAGCATGACCTGAAAAATGTCACTTATTTTACCATCACTTTTACCTAGGCACCTCTCTCTGGACGCACACACGTGAATTTCCAACCTCGTCCCTATAATATATAAATATACCATTTAATTTAATACTTATATGTCATCTAATTTTGAGTAGGAGTGTGCATCGGTCAGTTCGGTTCGATTTTATGTATTATCAGTTCAGTTTATCGATTTTCGATTTTAAATACGCTAAACCAATAACAAATCAATTAGATATTTTTATCGGTTTTTGGTCATTAACGGTTCGATTTTCGATTTACCCAATAAGAAAATGCTCATAAAATAAATATATGATTTCTCACTTCTCTAACAATTTGGAACGAGACAGTGAGCCAAGCAAATCAGTTGTAAATGCTTTAATATAGTGAAACAAAAAATATAATGAGAAATTACATCAATAAGAGTAGATGTAGTACGAAGGCTACAATAACATGTTACAACAAAACATAATATGAAATTTCTGATGTGAAGTAGAAGTACTATGATGTGTGAAATGTGTAGACGGTAGTGTAGAGTACTGATATAGTGTCTAGTTATGTTAAATTATTAATATTTAATATTTATGAAAGGTATAGTAGTAACTTACTATAGTTTTAATGAGTTATCGGTTTACTCAATAATCCAATACTAAAAATCGATACCAAACCGGTAACCCGATAATTTTTTTTTATATAAAACCATTAACCCAATAGCCCAATATCAATGACCCAATAATATTTTTTTTCGGTTCGATTTTTGCACACCCCTAATTTTGAGTGTTCATAAATAGGAAGTTAAATTTGTATAGAATTAAACAAGTAGGTGTGTCATAATACACATAAGATACCACGTTCATGTGGGATGTCATGCACGTAGGACAGATGCATCCACTTATTTAATTTTATATACATTTAAATATTTGCTTGTGTACACTTAAATTTGAATGACATAAATAGCAGATTAAATCAAGGTTAAAAAATACGTTTTTATATTATGCCGAAAAGACATTATATCCAAACAATTTTATAATGTTGAAACTTCTTGCGGCGTAGATGCCTTTGTTGGGTTTTAGATACTGTATGAATGGCAATAATGGAAGAGTTCAAATGACAAATTTGAAAATGGGGGGGAAATGAAAAAATTACCTTTTTACAAGAGAGTTTGTCTCTTAATTAGTAAGGGAAAACAAGACTAACTAGCGTGTTGAAATTTTGAATATTCTCTATGCATTATTTGTTTGTTATTTGCGTTTGTTAGAATATTAATATGTGATCAATTAGAGACTCGATAAGTGAAAAATTAGAAACTCGTCAAAAGATGCAAATAGCATATATAGAGAATTAAATGTGAAAATCTAATTTAAAATAAACTGTATATGCTTGTATTAACTTATAGATGCATCGGTACATAAGTATGAAATTATAGTAAGTAAAAATGTTCTTTAAAAACGAAAAATAATAATCTAAAATCACATGGAAAGAAATGATGAGGACGAGAAACGAGTTGATTTTATGGATGACGAAATTATCGTTTTTGAAAAAAGAATTCCTTGTTATAAGCCCAAAAAAAAATTAATTTTAGAAATTCAAGGTTGATATTTGAGTATTTTATAATTTTAGATAGAATTTAATTGTAGTGGAGTATTAAATTTAATTAACAGAAAGCATGTGTATCACATAGAATAGTGTATCTAATGATATTCTCGTTTCATTAATTTCCTCTAAAAGAAAGAAATTAAATTAAAACAAAAATAAACAAGGAGTTGTTGAGTAATCATCCAATGCATTTCATCTAACGCGTTTAAAAAATAAGTTAAAGTGCATTTTGATGTACTTGTGGAAAAATAATTAAAGGATGATTAATCAACCTTAAAAACAAATTAATAATAATTGAGGAATTAGTGGGTTTATTTTGGTTAGTGAATGATGATCTCCACTAGAAAAAGGGAATAAGATGATAGATGGGATTGGTGAATCCGATTCCTCCTTAAAATAATGAAAAATAAATGATTTAACTTTCTGTCATTGCCACGTCATGAATGTGTCCGAGTAGATTGAGCAGGAAATCTCTAAAATGTTCAGTCATGAATTTGATAGCATTTGCACGATTAATTGTCTTGCACGACGTTAAATTAGTACAGTTTGTATTTTATATGTGATTTACAGGTTATTATACTAAAACAAAACTTTGTCAGAGCACACTTAAAAGATAGTGAAGGCGAATTTCCTTATTGTCGAAAAACACTTTTTGTCATGTGTATCCAAGATAAGACCCTTTTAGGAGACGAGTTTGAGGGAATGAAATCTCATGATTGGTTGGAGTGATAAATATCATCTACTCAAAAAGATGTTTTATTATTAACTAAAAGTCTTTTATTCTTAATCACGAGTCTGGAGTTCCAGTCTTAAATATAAAATTGTCTTTGTTAAAAGAGATTTTACCCTTGATTTGAATTTTTTTAATGTGAATTCAAGTTTAATCAAATTTCAAACCTCAATATAGATAACAAATATTGCAGTGGTGAGACTGCTCCATCTTTAATCAGAATTCTTATGTTTGAGTCTTGGATATAGAAAATTCTTGTTGAAAATATCACTCCAAATAGACTCTGTAGTGTGCGGATTTAGTCGGAGCTAAAGAACAAATATATCGAATGAGAAACCAAAAAAGAAATCTCTTACCAAGTTACATTAACAACCAGCCCACATGATCTAATTCTGAGGCAACTTCCTTCCCTTTATTCCTCTTTTTCTTTTATCTGCATTTTTACTGATTATGACCAAATACATATGATTCTTCCTAATGTTTATCAAATATAATATTCTTCTGAATTCCCACAATTTAAAACCCTTAATTAAATAGTCATCACAGAATAAAATATTCATAAAGTATTTATTATGTGGCATGATATTAGGCGAATAAACTTTTCTAGGATAACTATTGTATTTGTGAACTTTGGAGTATTTTCTATTTATGCAAAAAAAAAAAAAATGATTTTCATATTATGATATGGAAATACTATGCATTTAGGGGTCGTTTAATAGCTTACTAAAGTTTTCAGGTATTAGTATAATTAAATTTATAAATTATTTTCTATAAGTATTAATCATATATGATTTAGTAGAACTTTTTTTTAATTCATCCACTTCATAATTAATAGGGGTAAAATGATAAACTCACTATGTCAATTATTGTTTTCTTAATAGGTTTGTCAGTTCAAAAGTGGACAAGTAATTAGGGACAGAGGGAGTATTAATTATATAAGAAAATTTCTAAATTGGAAACCAAATATCGTATTAATTTTGTACATGAATAACTTATCTCCTAATCAACTACCAAATATAAAATTACTTATATTGAATTTAATATCTATATAACTCAGCGGCTATCAAAATACCCCTTACATCTTCTTTCTAGTTGGATCTTTTTCAAAATTGTTTCTTTTGAGTTATAAAGGTGGAAATGGGACTAGGAACCTATAGGCTTTTTCTAAGTTATTTTTCTATTTATCATTTCATTTAATTGTTGTAAATTAGGAAAGGTCATGAAAAACGATTTTAGTCTATCTAGTCTAGTGGTCGTAATTGAACGTGCCAAGTTGAATTTAGGTAGACTAAAAATAGGTTAAATAAAAACAAATCAAAATTCAACTTGTTCATATTTCATGAGTCGTCAAACAAGAATTGTTTATTAAAATTAAATCGATTTATATTTATCTTCATTTTAAATGGATGGATTGAAGATGAATTGACTCTACACAAGTCACGTTGAATTGGACAATTTCGAGTTGAATTATTTATCACCACAAAATTCTAGTCTAACCTTTACAAGTCTACATGTCCTTATCCATCTAAATAAAGCTACGAATGGTCACTTTCTTGGATATTATACTGGGAAAATGGAACTCCAAAAAGTCACCATAAATTACAATTTTTTCAATCAAGACTTTGGAATAAGGAAAGTGACCTACGTTCATAAGTTTACACGTGTAAATAAAAGTGTTTATCACGAATGTTCACGTATATCGATAATCGTTAATTAAACTTCCTTCGTTAGAAAATTAAATTTTATAACGAATTATATATGTACGATTGCACGTATATAACTTGGTGTATCTCATTACCAGAAGATTTTTTTTTTAGGTTAATTATGTATTATAAATTTGATTTCAAGCTAGGATATTGGCGGGTCAAGTATTCAAATAAGTGGACTTAGAAAAGAAAAAAATTATGACAAGGAAATTTAAAAACTTTTGTATATGCAAATTGCAAAAGAAAATTATGTTTACCTTATATACAATATATATAAGTTTTCAACTAACCCCTCCGAAGCTCCCACTTTTTTATTTTCTTGGTAACTAAAATTCACAATCTCGAAATTAAAGGTGAACGGTACTTAACAATTAACACTGACCAACCCCTTTAGCTATGAGATATTATCGTTTTTTAAAAATCTCATTTATTTCTTATTCTGAATCCGCCATAGATCAAAATTTATCCATAGCACAAGCTAAGAATAATAGCCAGGAAAAGTTCACGTTGACTGTTTACCTACCTAAGTTCATCCATTTGAAGCCAATCCATATACTATATTTTTATAAGTAAACGTTGTTACATTATCAAAAAGTAGAATGGATAATTTTTTAATATTATTATTCAGAGATTTCAAATTTGAATTATAAAAATACAAATAATTCTAATAGAAAATGTTTTTATTCCGCGGAAATTCAGATTAATCAAACTACCAAGCACATGTGAAAAGCTAAACAAAAATGGCGATAAAATATGGTACTATTATAATGGAGGCTTGATGAAAGATATTTGGAGAATTAGTAATTGTTAGTCCATAAAAGAATATGAAAGTGATGTAAGTACGCCTTTAATAATATTATTATTTCGATCAAGGACCATCTAATTAATTAATATTCGTTGTGAACAGACAAAGATATAATTTTTTTATTTTATTTTTTGTTTTGTTTTAAGACTTATATATTGCAATTAGGGGAAAAGGCACATATAACACATGGGGGAAAAAGAAAAAGAAAAAAAGACGGTAACTCCAATTAGCACCATGTGTTCTCACTTTGCATCACTAATTTGGGCCCTCTTGAGATATTATAGTACCGTTTAGACCCCACTAATTTTATGTTCCGACCAACACTTGAAATAACTATTTTAACGAGTCTGTTTGAATGGACTTATAACATATGACTTATAAGTTAAAATTTCTAATTTATGATTTTTTGGATTATTTTAGTTTAAAACATTTTTTGACGTATTCCTCGTGATTAAACAAGTTTTTTTGAAATAAATTAAAAGTAAAAATAACAAAGATTCAACAAGAACCAACAATTTTTTTTTATATAGAACTATAGAAGAATAGATTTTTCAGCGTACCTTTAAAAGAAAGCAAATTATTGTATATATAGGTGGAGTTATAACAGCTACAAGATAACGATAAAAGATGTAACATCTAAAACAAGTACTAATAATTTTGTTGAATTAGACATCATGTATATATCACATCAATCCTTCTTTCATGTGCGAGTCCAATCTCATTACTAGTTCTTTGGAAGATCAATAAAACACAAACTCTTTATTACGTGAAGGAAAAAAAGTTGTCTTTATCAAATGATGAAGATCTTAGGTTTTGAGATATCATAGATGACTTTTTTTTTTAACAAATTCCATCACAACCCCTTGATCGAAATCAGAAATGAATTCATGATTTGAATTCTACACAATTGATTTATATATATAAAGTTTACTTCGTAAAAGTAAAATTTGTATCGTACTTATTTTGATTCTCTCTATTTATAATTTGTAGAATATTGATTTTTATAGGTGTACCTATTAGGGATATTTTGTGGTCAATATGCAAAGTCTTAAGATTATATGCCGTCCTTTTCAAAGTTTAAGAAAGTAGAATTGAAATTCTTATAATATTCTTAAACTTAAAACTATACCATACAAGTTTTATGTGGCCTTTATCATTTATACAGGTAAAAAATACTCAAGGTGTAAATGGAATTAACCAGTTTCTTGGGTAATATCAACAACAAGATACAAGGAAAAGAGTGTTCTCTAAATTTAAGCAACCATGGTGGGCTTTATTATTATTATTAGAGGTGGCAATTGAGCGGTTTGGATTGGAATGTGGCGGATCAAAATAGATTAAATTATCAAATAGCCGGGTCAATATGAAATTAACGAGTTTTTGGGTAATATCAACAGTCAGATAAAAGAAAAGGAGTAATATCCTCCAAATTTAAGCAACCACAATGGGCTTTATTATTTCCACTAGAGGTGGCAATTGATCGATTTGGAGAAATGTATCAAGTTAAAATCGATCAAATTATCAAAAGGGCGGGTTATTAACCCATTCAAATTTTGATTGGGCTAAAATAAGCGGATCAAGATGGACTAATCAATGGATCATAGCTCACCCCGTCCAACTGGACAGGTTGTACTGGTCATTTGTACCCAACACAAAGCGTAGAGGCCTAATTTGAGCCCAAAAGCAACAATCAATTGATGAAGCCCAAATATTAATTTCATAGTTGTTCATACATTATTAAACAGATATAGAATGTTTATTATAAAATAAGTTTAAAAAATTAAACACTCAAATGGAATGATTTTTTACAAAACCAAAAAAAAAAAAAATCAAAATTAGTTATTAGTTGTGCGTCCAAGTAGGTAACCTAGAAATTAAAGACAATAGGTAACCTGCAAGAGAAAATGACAACATTATTTATATATATAACTTAAATCTGAAAAAAGAAATTGGACAAAAAATTTCTATAGTTACTTAGGAGGAGGAAAAGTGGAGATCTATGAGGTGGAATTAGAAAAAAATGTATATTATTAGGAAAGAAAAACAGTAAGAAAAGAAAAATAGAAAATAGAGTCGTAAAATTCTTGATCTAATGTGGAATGGTCGAGATCTTTTTAGGCTCAACTCTTAATAAGAGAGTCTCGAGTTTGAGTTTTTTGGAAAAAAATCTTATTGAGAGTGTCATGCCGTTCCTAGAAATAAGTTGTATTGCACAAATTCAAATTTAATCGGTCCCTAATGACTAATACAAATATCGAACACTACGTGGAACCCCCTCCCCACCCCATTGCATGTGTTAGCATGTGTTGATAACATGTTTCTTGGATCACAAAGTTGTGTTTTCGGGGAAATGGGAGCATCTTTGCTTACAATGATTATATCATTCTTTTTCCCTTTTCCTTTTTAGTTTAAAAACTAAATGATATATAAATAAAATAATTACTTATAAAAAGTCTGACATGATAATTTGATAGTATAAAGAAAAATTATATAATTCAAACCCATATCCAATGATAGAAGTATTAAAACAAAATAAAATCAGAACAACCGTTACAACTAAAACTAATAAAACTAACATGTTCAATTTAATTTGATTTGCACGTTTAGTAAATTAAAACTTCAAAATAATCAACTCAAATCGAACTACAAATTGCTTTTTTCACCTTATTATAAAACATATAAGTTTTATCTTCCATCCAATATTTCTTATCCCTAACGAATTCAATCCAAGGTAAGAAAAACTACTACATTCGTTTCGTTCTACTCCTGTATCAATACGTTCATATCGAAATAACATAAACCAACTAATATGAGACGGAGCGATTAATTTATAAATGGTATGGTGCAAGAATCCGCGTTACGGCTTTTAAGGGTATGCGGCGGAATTTTGGTCTCCTCTTTATGAAACAGTGATGACATTTTTCTAATTCCCCTTTTTTAATTATTTTTTCTGCTTTTGTTGCTTTAATAAAATCATATATTATATGATAGAGGGACATATTGCGTCAAAACATTCTACTGTTTTGTATCATTCTTCTATGTACCATTAATGACCTGATTTTTTAAAATCTAGTTGACGTTTATACCCCCACCTCTCTATTTAGTGGAAGTTACCAATCTACCCTCCCTTATCATTTTTTATTTATTTAAGGGGAGTTTGACTATGAATTTTTTTTGAAGTTGAACTTTAGAAAACATGTTTGATCATAAAATTTCGACATTCAAGCTGAAGTTGAATTCAGAATATTCAAGAATTTGAAAAACAACACAAATGTGTTTTCACTCCAAATTACTCATAAAAAATCTAAAACAACTTCATTTTTAAAATATATATATTTTTCAAATGAAACATGGTCAAACGCTCATTTATACTCTTTCTGTTTCATTTGTTTGTTCTATTTTCCTTTTTAGTCCGTTTAAAAAAGAATAGCTATTTCCTCTTTGACAACTCTTTAGTTTCAATATTCCATGTAACATGCTTGACAGTTGACAACACTAAATTAAAAGACATTTTGATATATTTTTAATTTAAGATCACAAGATCTTAAAGTTTTTTTTTTTTGTTGACTTTCTTAAATTATATATCGAATTAAAACAGAATAAACGAATTGAAATGGACGGAGTATAAATATGTAGTTGGACATTTTTT
Organism: Solanum etuberosum; assembly: GCA_029582245.1. Classification (NCBI taxonomy): domain Eukaryota; kingdom Viridiplantae; phylum Streptophyta; class Magnoliopsida; order Solanales; family Solanaceae; genus Solanum; species Solanum etuberosum. Next base: position 36,477 of record JAJONR010002751.1, read on the forward strand.
GAGTTAGATGTTGAATTCATGAATCTTGAAGAATGGGAGTGTGTATGTGATGTGACTTTCCTGCACGTCTTTAGATCCAAAGAAATCTTTATTATCATGAACCACGTTTTCTTCTCTACTCAAAATTATTATTAATGTTAAAAATTAAATGGATAAACAAAAAGTAGCAATTTATCCACATGCAATATCTTTAATCTTAACACATCTATGCATTTTCTCTCTTATAATTTCTTGCTTTTTTTACTACGTGCATTCAGTATATCAACATGCAACTTAGTTTTATTAATTTTAAGTTGTATGTTTATATTTGAGTGTATATATTGTATTCTTAATTCCCCCCTAGATATATATTATACATGTGAGTAAATAATTTATAATTACCTGTCACAAATTAAGAGTTGGGTGAAGGCTATTATTAAGCATTTAAACCAACTTCTTGAACACACAAAAGCCTAAAACCAACTACTACTATGTTATTTTATATATATAAAAGACTATCGGAGATCATGAAAAGACACGATCATAAAGGAAATTTGTGTATACAATTATAAAACAAACGAATCGAGTAATCAAATCATCCGTTTTAATTATATCTCAATCCACGAAAGTCATATAAAGAGTAATATTCTGGCATATGTTTATGACATGTTATTTACGAACACAAATTCTAAATTCTTCGTTTATTCTTAGACTTTGTATTCACTCAAATAGATTCACATAGATTGAGAAACGGATAGAATAATACTTGGAAATATAAATTCTAGGTCATTTTTTTCTAGGTTAAAAACTAATCTCATGGTCAACTTCTTAGTTTAGACAAATTAAGATTAGGAAAAAACAACCAATCAGTACTAAACACACATATGACGTATAGAGTTGGAAAATGGAAAATTAGAATAGTAAAATGAAGCTATGGCATAACTCTATCTATGTAAGCTCGTTCACATTGCTAATCTTATGTCGAGTGTCAAGCAAAAATAACATCGCTATTATATAAAGATTAGAATATATAAAATTGCATACATATTTTCCTTCTTAAGCTGTCTACATATAAAATTACATTAAATTTATTATTATAGTTGAAAATGTAGTTGTCACATCCAAGAAATATCAAGTCACCAAATTTTTTATTTTTTTATATATATATATTGAAGTCGTACTCAAACATGGTCCAACGTGGTAGCTGTTAAATGTATGCCATATCTTGTCGTGTTTGAAATTAATGTCTTTCAAATTTTTATATATCAAATTCAACTTGATTGTGTTAGGTTGACAGTTGATTACTGCAATGACTATGTCTTCAAAACTCATAAACCATCTATATCTACACTTTATTTTTATTTTTTAATTATTCCTATTTCATTTCCAAACTTTTTTTTATAAGGAATATAGTACTTATTAGTTTGAAATGCAGATTAAGAGTCCTAATAAGTCAGACCAACAATCTTATCACTCATAATAGTACCAATAAGTTGCTACAATCAACCACCGCCTCCCTGATGATTCTGACTAATTTAACATTCATACCTAGGTCAAATCAGCTTATAACTAGTAACACCGTTTCATGAATAATATTAAATATCAAAGTGCTTGTAAGTTAAAATAGTCAAAAGTATTATGTACAACCAATCTCGTTACTCTTGTATAAGTGGAGTCAATTGATTTTTTTTGCCTATTGTGTTGCGTGTATATAGGTTAAATAGAATTAAACCTTAGCTTGTAGGTTCATGACGTTATATTTTTCCTTTTTGATGAAATAATATTTTTTTTCCAGAATACTACATTTGTAGTATCAAAAACTAAAAATGACTTTATTATAAGAGATATTTATCTGAAAAATGAATCTTATAACAAAATCAACATATGTTAGAAAGAAAAATAACACAATATGATTATACGAACCATTACTACCAGCATTATTTCAGTTTGAAAGAAAAAAATGGAAAGAATATAGAAGAATAAAAAATAATAATCAAAGATCATATTGAATTTCTCAAATTCAAATACATACAGAAATATTTTTTGAATTCCATTAGCGCTCTACGTCCTTTTATTTTCAAAATGTAGCTTTTCTATTTTGTTATTTATTTAAAGGGGGCCATAAAATGTCATGTCAAACTTTTTGAAACAAAAGAAGTTGCAATATTGTCTTATGAAAATAAATAAATTGTATATAAAAAAAACCATCCGTTATTACTGTTACATCTTATAATGTAATATGTAATTATATTGATTTATCATCATTTAATAAAGTAACGAGCTAGTTTAAAATGTATATAAACTAAGTACTAACAAATCATGATTAAGTAAAATAAATTTAAGCACCCACATATTATATATTTATGTTGATTTGATTATAAATACTGGGTTCAAGTTATATTTTTTTACCTTTGTAATCTTGGATAGAGTAAAATCTTGAGACAAAAAAATTGGATAAGCATTATTAAAGGACAATGATTATAAAGGTAAGTTAATATACTTGTAAAAGTTAAAAGGAATATATGCTTTGCTGGATTAAACCCAAATAACGGTAAACGTGGATTCACTTTATCATGTGATTATGATGATAATTTTGTCCTATTTTAATTTATTATGAAATTAAAGAAAAATAAAATAAAAGATACATTAAATTATTTTTAATTTCATATATGTTATATGGAAAGTTGAAAATTAAAGAATTGTTATAAAGAAAAGAGATAATTTTTTTTAAAACGGACTAAAAAAATGTATAACAAACAAATTCTTCAACCAAAAATGAAGAAGAAAAAATTACACATGATAGAAGTCGTTAACCACAAAAACAATAACAAAGAAATAAAAGAAAAATATAAAAAATACAAATAATGAATTACCTATTGTCCACAAATCGATTACTCTCTCTTAAAGACAAGACGGAAGTTTTATCATACATAATTAATTAGAGAATAGTAAGGTTAAATACATAAACAACCTTTAAATTATAGTATGCATCTTTTTGTTTAGATATTTTGAAGACTATTTCTTACATATTACACATTTAACTTATGTTCAAAATATATCTATCAAAGGTTAAAAAATTATCTTTCACTATTAAAGGAAAATAAATAAATTTCCCACACACTAAATTAAAAGTCCTCATTTCTTCATTGAATTCTATGCTATAAAATTCAAATTAATCTGATAAATATACCAATTAAAAAATAAATAAAGAAGGTTTGTCTCTCTCAATCCAATTTTTTCCTTTTAACACAAGAAAAATAATTCACATTTATATAAGGGTCCCAAAAGTAGCTAGACTATTATTAATTCTATATTTAATTCACTACAAAAAGAAAATTAAAAAAGAAGAAGAAAAAGACATGTTAATATTTATATTAAACTAAAAGGGCATTATGGGAAATGTAAAATAATAATCATCATCATCCGTCACGCGCGTTTTAAAGTCTCTCAACGTAAAAAAATGTCAGAAGGAGTCCAGCACTCTGCTCTTTTGCCTCTTCCAATTGAATTTTCATTTTCATTTTTCTCTCTATCGGCAAATTCCAAACACGGTCTTAACCAGATTCCTTCCTTTTTTGTTGCTTCTCAACGTGCCTAGATCCTTCTTCATCACCCCTTGTCAACTGCTTTACTCAAGGTACAACAATGGAGGAATGAATATGCACTTTACAGTTTTCGCCTGAAAATTTGCTCTTTTCTGAGTATACTTTTTACTTTTTCGCACTTGTTTTTAATCTGTACTGTTCTACTTTCTGATATTTAGCTTTTGTACTTATCATGATGTGTGTTTTCATTTGATTTGGAACATTTATTTGTAGATTTTCCTTTTTGGCTGCTGGTGGAATAAGGTTAGTCGTAAGTTGAAACTGTCAATTTTTCCGGCGTGTTTTGACCAAATCTGGATTTTTGAACTTCTGCTTATACGATGCTCTGTTCGAAAAATAGATTTGTGAAAACTGAAAATTGTGTATTGTATTGCAGTTTATTGCTTCGGTTGGAGAATTAATGGGAGGCATGTTAGAGTATTTTTTAAGCTTTGAGCTGGATTGTCTTTTGCACTTGTGGTTTCATATGTTAATTTTAATTAGCAAGCAAGGCTAATGAAAGCATGTTTTCATTTTCTTCTCGAATTTGGTTAATTTTTGTACTCATGAAAATGGAGATTGTTTTAGGATTAAAATTTTGTTTATTATTTTTCTGGACTCTTGTATTGGGATGAAATTAGTCTGAATGGAGCTAAATTGGTATTGAGGATTCATATGGTTGATCTCGATAGTTTGGGATTGTTGGAAGTTGTTGTAGTAAACTTTTTTTTTTTCATCCTGACTTTTGGGTTGCAGAAGTTAACTATTTTTAATTTCTTACAGCTATTTCTCAATGGGACCAATGCTTAGGTAGCTGACAATTGAGGAACACGGAAGAGATGGAGAAGGAGTCATCTGGATTAATTATAGGCATCTCAATTGGAGTGGTGATAGGAGTGCTTTTAGCTATAGCTGCATTTTTCTGCTTTAGGAGGTACCATAGGAGACGTCCTCAGATAGGGAATAGCAGTTCTAGGAGGGCTGCCACTGTTCCAATTCGTGCAAATGGTGTAGATACATGTACAGTATTATCAGACTCCTCAATTGGTACTGAGTCACCGAAGTCTATCCAGAATGGCATATCATTTTGGTTAGGGAGCGTCAGGAAGTCGAATGTGGTTTCTGCATCCGGTATTCTCGAGTACTCCTACAAGTATGTATCTTCGATAAAATGGAAAGAGTATTGCAACTTCTTAGTTTGGTCTACAATCTACTGCTCTCTCATTGTTTGTGAAAAGGGATGATGAACTTGAGCAGTTTTTCCTAGACTATTATTTATCACTGGAGAGGTTGTTGAAATCAGTAATTATACTGTTATAGTTGTTTCGATCATCGGAAATAGAATAAAATAGAAGGATCCAACGAAATCCAAACTTCCACTTCTATAGTAGGACTTGTCCCTACAGAACTTGGCAAAGCATAAATGAGCCATTTTTTTTTGTCTCTTTATCAAAGAAACTGTCTTTAAACCGTACAACTTCAAAGCTCGTCCATCCACTGTCAGGCTGCTGTCAGATTTTCTCATTTCAGAATTCCGAACAATGTACTGTTGGACGTCGTGCAAAACTAGGAACATTCTCCAGTAGCAAGACTTTGCATCTTCGTCTCATGTCAATATCCTCCTATTAATGTGTCTGATTCATTACTTTGCTGCATGTATTGCAATTCGCGTCGTACTATTTAACATTAATTGCAGTCTTCAATAAATAGACCTTGCATCTTAGGGCCATGACTACATGCTGTAATGCTTTTGATTCTTAATTGAGATGATGATCATATACTACTCATGGGCAGGGATTTGCAGAGAGCAACCTACAACTTCACCACATTGATTGGTCAAGGGGCCTATGGTCCTGTTTATAAAGCTCAGATGTCTACTGGTGAGACGGTTGCTGTCAAAGTGCTTGCAACTGATTCTAAACAAGGGGAGAAGGAATTCCAAACAGAGGTACTCTAAACATTACAGAAAAATTCTTTTCAGAACGATATCCTGTGTGTTTGACAAGTCAACTTGTTCAAACATTTGTTGTAAATTGACAACCTTTAGTAATGGGCAACAACCATCTCGAGCAAGCTCTAAGTTAACATATGGAAAGGCCAGTTCACCAAACAACCAGTTGATAAAATATGGTGTAGTTGTGGAAAATGCTAAATAAATTTACTTACTTTTTGTGCTTCGTAAAAATGTTTACCTTAAATCATGAGTATCACTTAGATAACATGGCAGTGGTACAAGCGCAGGTGATCTTTAATAAACATCTGGTTTTCAGATAAAAAGAGAAGGGTATATTTACTTCAACTCCCCTCATATTTTGAATCTGTTGCTGGTGAAGTGCTTGCAATTGATCATAAGCAAAATGGGATAGAAAAATTGGTGTACCCTCTAAACATGAATAATGCTTTCTCTAAATTTCATAGCACACTAAAAAAGGTTTAGGCAAATCCTAGCATTTGTAAGTTAACAAAACTTTTCATCCAATAGGCTTCTAGATATCATCTGAGCCTCATCCTGTTATTCGTATTTTGTGCTAAACCGTATGTTTTATGCTGGAATAGCTGAACTACATTGTATGATGTAAATGTTTTTCTAAAACTAAATTGACTTCCAGCTTCTTTTGTTTCCACAGGTAATGTTACTGGGAAGGCTACACCACAGAAACCTGGTGAATTTAGTTGGATACTGCGCAGAGAAGGGTCAGCATATGCTTATCTACGTTTACATGAGCCGAGGCAGTTTGGCTTCTCACTTGTACGGTATGCTATTGAAAACTCTGATTGATGATTTAGTGGCAAGAGAAAAAGATTTCTTAGAGAGGCAGTTGTGAACAAGGCATTTTCCTGCAACATTCTAAAATTTCAAAACATTTCTCTGATTGGATGATGCCGAGGTTACCAAATATTGCATGCCTATTTGTGTACTTTTCACCTCAGTTATGCTCATTGAGTAACATATATTAGTCATCCATCAATCAAGGAAACAATTTCAAGAAGTCAATTTGTAGTAAATGGAACTATATTTATTTGGGTAAACTAGATTAGTCTGTTAAGAAGTTTACTGCCACTAAAAGCAAGTTTTGGGTGTAGTCAGTATCATGCTAACCTACTGTGTGTCCTAGCAGTGCAGAATTGAGCTCCTTTCTGAACAATATTTCTCCATTCGTGATTTCCTCCATCTGTATGCCCTTCAGCGCTAACTACGTTATCAGTTTATAGCAAGGCTCCCTATTGTCTAGTTTAGCGCTGCTGGTTCTTAACACTGGTACTGAATGCTAGGGATTGTTTATGTGACTATTAGAAGATATCCCACCTCCTCAAATTGGAAATTCTCCTTTGTGTTCGAGATTCATGATCCACTGACATTTGTCTTTTGACCAGCATATGTTCTCATGCAATCAAAGTTTTCATAGCAATGTAAAATATGGTGATGTAGCCAGATATTTGCATCCCGGATAACCTCTCACATGCATGATAATACATTAGTATTTTAACAACAGAACTACATTGACAGATGAAAAGCTTGAACCATTGCGCTGGGAGTTGAGAGTTCAAATTGCTCTGGATGTGGCTAGGGGCTTAGAGTATCTTCATGACGGGGTAATCTTTTCCCGTAATTCAAATTTAATTGCTGACACATGATTAATAACCAATCTCTCTTCGGTATCAAGGATCCTTGAAATAAGCACAAAATACCATTCACTTAAAAAATACATTTTGGGGGGAACTCAATTTCTGAATCATGTGTGTCCTAGTGGAAACTCTTCTGCTTCCATATATTGCCGATTCACTCACCTCTTTCTTCTTTGTTATTTCCTTTTTCAGGCAGTTCCTCCAGTTGTACACCGGGATATTAAATCATCCAATATTTTGTTGGACCAGTCAATGAGTGCCAGGGTATGTATAGTTGCTAAATATATTTCTTTTTTTCTCTCCAAAGTAAAGTAAACGAAATAGATTTATTTGTTTTTGATAATAATGAAATGCCAGACTTTGAGGTGGTCATACTGAAGATTATGACCATTCTGAGTTTACCATAATGAAAATGTAAACTCCATTTTGATCTAATGTAACTAAGCATAACTGCAATCTTGGGTTTAATACATAGGTTGCTGATTTTGGGCTGTCAAGGGAAGAGATGGTCAGTAAACATGTATCCAACATCCGTGGAACATTCGGATATCTTGATCCTGAATATATATCAACTAGGTCCTTCACTAAGAAAAGTGACGTTTACAGCTTTGGGGTCTTACTATTTGAACTTATTGCTGGAAAAAACCCTCTTCAGGGGCTTATCGAGTATATTGAACTAGTAAGATCTCTCTCTCTTTCTCCTAATTATGTGATGTGAAACTTTTGTTTTTCCTTTTTTTTTTTTTTTTTGTGAAAAAAGAACAATGATATGGTGAGAACTAAGGGTCCATAACTTCTTGAGCATGTAGCTTTATGAGATTGCTTACGCCTTTGTTCTAGTGTCTTTGCACAATCTTTTGTCTTCCCCGGTTGTACTTGGATGACTTCATCATATGTATACTGTATAGTGCCACTACTCCTAACTTTAGGCACACATATATAAAGAGCACTGATATCGAGTAACTTTCGAAACCCCTCCCCTCCTCCCCTCTTCCTCTCTTCCCTACAACTTCTTTTATTGTCCATATGTTTCTGAAGCATATTCAGTCATATAGAAACTAAGCTCCATATGATTGATGATTGTAGGCAGCCATGACTACAGATGGAAAAGGCGGATGGGAGGAAATCGCAGATTCCCGTCTTGATGGGAAGTATGATCTGCAAGAACTTAATGATGTAGCAGCACTTGCATACAAATGTGTGAATCGTGCCCCGAAGAAACGGCCTTCCATGAGGGACACTGTGCAGGTTCTGTCAAGGATACTCAAGTCTAGACACGAAAGAAAGCGCCACAAGCGTTCTTTATCTGCAACAGCAGAGGAGATTACCATCAATGTTGAACAAGTAGATCATCGGAGTCCAATCTCTGGACATCGACGTGTGGAATCTATAGATAGCACAGCTGACTCATATGAAGTTTAACTCAGTTCTTCCATTTGTTTATTTTTTGTTTCATCTTGTAAAATTGATCAGGTTGTTAGGTTCTTTATTTACAAAACACACTTTTGTCTTGGTGAGTTCGTTTGGGATACGTAGGGGTATGTTATAGTCTGAGTGTATGATAGCCTTTGTTCCCAATTTTGTTCAAGTTTTTGTAAATTTGCGTGGAAGGTAAATGAATGGTAGAAAATGGGGAAAATCCCAGATCAGCCTTTTTCACTTATATGAAAGTTCATATCATCTTCTACACTCTTTCTTTATTTCTACATTAATATCCTATTCAATTTAATTTTATTAAAAAGAACCAAACTTTTTTTATTTTCTTTAACTTTTAAAAAGGGAGTAGGGGAATGGAAAATGGGATCACCAGTAAAGTAAAATTCTAATAGTCAATCGATCCTCACTAGTAAAGTAAAATCTTAATAGTCTGAGCAACTAAAATTCTTTTCAATATATATATATATTTGTTCAATATAAAACTTGATCATTTCCCCCTTTTTAAATTAATAGGATTATTCCCCAATAGCCGAAAAGGGGCTTTATAATTGGGCCGTACTCGACCCGTTGAAGGTCCAATTGAGTTGGATCGGGTGTCTGGACACAGGGATAGAGAGAGAGAGAAGAAGAAGGTGGTTCTGGTTTTTATTATCCTATCCAAAAACTCAGCTCAGTGTTGTTTCTTCCTTCACAAAAGGATTTTGCACAAGGTTTTGAGCAATGGCGGCTCTGCAGAGCTCCTTTACTGGTCTCTCCATCTCCTCCACCTCTTTCTTCGGCCAACGCTTCTCTCCTCCTCTCTCCCTTCCTCTGGTATGCTTTCTCATAACTTCCACTATTTGGTTTTCAAACTGAACTATCTCAAATGTCAATTGTTTTGTTTCTATAACTGTGTCATTCGGTCCAGCTTGCTCACAACTCGACTAATTACGTAAGCCAGAATTGAATTGTGTTACGAGTAACTTTATGCATCGAGTCTTACACAAATGCGAAGAAATAAGCTAGTGTATTGTGATTTGAACCAACACCTCGTAGTTGTCCACCACTAGGCTATGTCCTATCTGCTTTATCTCAATTTCAATTGTCCTTGTGAAACGTCTTTTTTTGAATGATTTGACTTCTATGTATTAGGGATCATAGGACAAACGTATCTATCTCCATTGTACTATTGATTAGAAATTAATTTTCTATTATTTGATTACTATACACTGTGGACTTCTTCTCTGCTTGGTCACCATTGCTACCTGAATCCTTTCTCATATCACATGTTTTTTCGCCATTGTAAGTTTTGATTGCTTGTTTGGTACGAAGGAATATGTTTTCCCCGGAAAATGATTTCCTAGAAATGTTTTCCTGGAAAACAAGTGTGGAACTTACTAATTTTCTAGTCTTTATATAGTAACTAAGTTAGATAATATTGTCCCAAGAACATTTATATGTTATATATGCAACAAAATACTATGGAGGTACCGTTCGGGATGGCCCAGTGGTTTGGGCTTGGGACTTCCATCTTGGAGGTCTAAAGTTCAAAATCCCTTGCCAACGAAAGCAAGGGGTTTGCCTTCTGGGTCGAGCTCGTCGCACCGGGCTTGCCTAGTGCGGGTTACCTCTCCTATGTGGTTTGCGAGCTATTGCATAGGAGCGGGGGTTTTACCCTGTGCGCACCCAAAGGGTAGCGGCTGCGGATTTCCCTTGTCATAAATGAAAATAAAAAATACTATGGAGGTGAGATGGGATGAGGAGTGGGGATTCAGGGATGGCCGGAGGTGATATGGTCAAGAAGTGGGAGTTGGAGGGATTGGGTGTGTGGGGAGGAGACAATAATCTTGAAATGTTACTTATCCAACTTATTTTCCCTACTTCCACTAGGGAAGTCATTTTCTTCATTTTGAACTTGAACTTGTTTTCCTAAAGAAAATATTTTCCATACATAGGAAAATTGGAACTACATACCAAACACAGTGTATTTCTAGCTGCAAGAGAATAATTTGATATATAAGGACATCTACAATTTGCTGCAGTAGTTCCTCAAAAGGTCTTCAAAAAGTCAAGTATATTAAGAATATGCTAATTGGTTAACATAAGCTTACCCCCTCTGTTGCAATTGATGCTCTTCCAAGTTCCAACAATAGGATGAACCCTGTATTTGACTTGGGGTTCGAAATTGTAATATTTGGGCAGATTTAGCAATTTCTTAATACATATATAGGGTTTGAGTTAAAGCTACTGGGTTCTCCTAAACTCATATTATACATATGCCTCTATAATATAGTTACCTGTTAAACATGTTTACAATGAGGGATCACAAACAATGGTGAATTTGTTGTTAGTGCCTATATAATCACAAGTTATTGGAAGCAAATACGGAATGAGATCTGTCTCCAGAAAATGCACTTGCTTGTTATTCGGTTAACACTCTTTGGATGTATATCATGCCTTACACAGTTTGTCGCCTTTTGTTGTGTCAACTGTTAAATTGGATAATCTTTAGCCACTTTTAATGACAATCTCCATATGATGTCATGCAGGTTAAATCAACAGAAGGTCCATGTTTGATTACAGCAAAGGTTGGTATCTTAATTCATTTTTGGTCCTTTAATATGTGTGTCAGAGAGGCAAGAATACACATTTGCTGCAACTACTTTTATATCGTTGCTGCTATGTGGTCATGCACTTCTTTTGTAACTTATGACGTAATGCAGGAAGTGTTCAAACTAACTCGTCAACAGCTTTTAAAAATGGCCACCAAATGTTTTTATTGCTAATCTTCGGGACTAATTGTTATGAGTATGATATTCTTGAAAGAACAGTTTCTGAGAATTGTGATTAGAATTAGCTTTATCATTGAATAAGAGCTTCTTTTTTATGTCTATTTTGCAGCTTAAGCGATGGGAGCGTAAAGAATGTAAGCCAAACAGCCTTCCAGTACTACACAAAATGCATGTAAGGCTGGGTGATACTGTAAAGGTAATATCCGGCCATGACAAAGGTAAAATCGGAGAGATCAGCGAGATCATCAAGCACAACAGCAAAGTAGTAGTAAAAGAGGTGAACTTGAAAACCAAGCATGTGAAGAGTCGGAGTGAGGAGGAACCAGGCCAGATAGTCAAGGTTTGATCTCGACTTCTCTCTTCTCTTACTCTCCTGAAAATTGTTATCTTGAGCTTTACATTTCGTCGTGGCTAGCACTGAATTCATCTTTTCCCTGCCCAGAAAATAAAATTTTGTATTAACATTTCAGATCGAAGCTCCTCAACTTGTTTGGTACTGAGGTGTAGTTGTTGTTGTTTCAGATTGAAGCACCTATTCACAGCTCAAATGTGATGCTTTACTCAAAAGAGCAGAAGGTAGCCAGTCGGGTGGGCCACAAAACGTTAGACAATGGAAAAAGAGTCCGGTACCTCATTAAAACTGGGGAAATCATCGATAGTGCAGAGAACTGGAAGAAAGCAGTCAAAGAGAAGGGGAAAACAACAGAAGCAGTAGCTGCTGCTTCCTAGGAGATCACTGGTCTGTATATTCTAGTTCGATTTTGCTAATGTTGAACCTTCTCTCATTGATAAATTATGATTCTGTTATCACCTTCACCTTTTTAAATCAGTAACAGAAGATTTATATTAAAGTACACTTACTCAAATTCTGTTTGCCAGTACATTACGTACTAGAGTTTGATGGTAAATGGGTCGAGGACAATGATCTTCATGTGCTTTATAATTCGGGTTCTTGTCCATTTATTGATGATTCTTTCAACTGTTTCAAGAATGGATCATCTCAGGCTTAGATAGAAGCAACATGGTTTGAAGGATCGAAATCATACGTTTTTACTTATTGAAACTGGAATAAATCTATAATACAGGGACCAAAGTCGCTATCCTCCATCCGTCCCCCACCCCAAAACAAAGAAGAAGAATAAAGGTTGAAGCAGAGGAACAGTCTAAATCAGCATTAATGAAATGTTCCCCAATTGCAGTTATATTCAGTTTTCTGAACACAAAAATAGATAAAGAGTCTTTTCCATCAAAATCAGATCCATTAATGCTTAATGAGTTGGCATTGCCATGCAACATTTATTAACAGATAGCTACTATTCAAAACCAAGCCAGCAACAAAATGATCAACGAGAGAGATGTGGATCTCGATTCGAGTTCTCAGTAAGGAGCGTTTCCTCCTTTGAATAGGCCTCAAGCTAGTTTATATCGAACTTCAGATGATTATACAAAAAATAAAAACCATACTAACTCGTTAAGATATAGAAATGGATCTCTTACACTCGCTCACAACTTGTTAAAACATGTCCTTAGAACTTGTTATCATAAGCAGATGGAAAAATTCAAAATTTCAAATTTTAAGAGTTCAACAAAAGAAATAATATCACCTAAAATAAAATTGGGTACCACTTTTTTTCAGGTCATATTAAAAGCTAGAGGAAAAAGTTGGTTCCTTTTTTAACTTATCTTATGAATCTAGTTCATTTCTCTGAACAGCAGTAGTGATAAATTAAGAAAAAATAAATGTGCAGAGAATAAGAAAAAGAAGATCACAACATTTTTCTAGCAACATTAATAGTAGCTCTAATAAGACACAGATAATATAGTCTGCCAAAAGAAACATAGACAGTGACTTATTATCTCCTTTATTTATGTCCTTTAGCATTTTATAAAGCATATAGCAGTACCAACTTGAGGACCACATGTTGGTTGCTTCACGTGGATTTCATTGAGTTGATGTTGTAACAAAAACACACTCAGAGTCTAGAGAGGATAGAATGTACGTAGATCATATGAGGACAATTGTTACTTCATAATTGAGTGTCATACTACGATTAAATAGACTCTCTAGAAATATTGTCTCACCTATGTCGGATCCTATCATATGAGGACAATTGTTACTTCATAATTGAGTGTCATACTATGATTAAATAAACTCTCTAGAAATATTGTCTCACCTATGTCGGATCCTCCAAAAATGCACTATTTTTGAATGATCTGACAATATTTGGGAGGATTAGACACCCGTCCAACTACATTTTTTAAAGAGTCTGAGCAACATAGGTACCGGAAGCATAGTTTACAAACTTCTAAAGCCTTAGCAACCATTTGTTTTTGAAGTCACAAGTGTCTAGTCCAAAACTGCCCAGATTTGTGATCAAGGATTCATTCTAAAAGCTGAAATGGTCCCAAATCTATAGTTGTTTATATTACTATGTACAATAAACGGTATTCTGTTACACCTATACATCATACATGTACAAACAAGTGAGGCTTGCTCAAGTGGTTGAGCACATCCATCATCAACCTGTAGATTGAGGGTTAATCGAGTCACGTTGGAGGGTACGTGGGAACACTATTAATCCTCCTGGGGGTGGGGTGGTTAAAAAAATAAAAAGGGGCAGTCACTCCCCACTAAGTGAACAAAAAAAAACTATCAATGAAACTTCTGGATCATCTAGCTTTGCCAAATTTTGGTGATAACAGATACAGAAATATGCAGGAAGTAAGAATTTGGACTCCAAGAACCAAAAATTCCTGCAGGACATGTCGAAAAGAAAAGCCTATACGTGACGCAGAATCTCATTACTAATTTAAACATTCTACAATGTCTTTTTTTCCCCTTAGGCTTTGCAGATTACCACAAAACAAGGAAGAAGAGCCTTGGGATTAAGCAAGTAAAGCTCCTCTATGTTCGAGTACACGCCAACCTTACCTGCCAAAGAATCGAACCCAGTTTGGCCAGCCATTTCTTGAATGTTCTCTAATGGCCTATGCACTCGACCTGCAACTACTCTGCAGACGATCAATGCTTTTCTAAAGGATGGATCATCTTCACTCATCTTGATGCATTCATAAGCACTTCCACTCGTGGAAGTGGTGAAGACGCCAATCCCGCCTTTGAGTTCCTTCTTCGTGGAGAAACCGTTTCTGATAATTCGACAGACGCAGCATTTATCAGATATACAGAGACAGCAGGATCCGTTCATGCCAAGGCCGCAAGCCAAAGTAGTTCCATAGAACCTTAAAAGTTCATTTCCATCAGCTATACATCGAGGATGTTTCTTAGGGAGCTTACTTGCTTTGCTCTTCACCATCTCCCTATATTCTTCAAACCGAGCCAGAGTTTTTTGTGTGTTGTGAACTTTCAAGACCCTTTCAATCCGTCCAACTTGGCTCTCGGATTTTAACCAGCTTGAGCGACAGATTATTTCTACTATCTTCCTTGAAGAATCACCCTCCAAAAGTTCACTCACTGTCCATTTGAGCAGAAAACAACAAGCTAAGAAGCCTTTCAAAACCATTAAATCAACAAGTACAGAAAATGAATACAATAACAACTACTACTACGATGCCGCCTCAATCCCAAGCAAATTGGGAGCAACGTGCCTAGGTGAATGGATCCAAACGTATTCTGTATTAAGAGGATTCATCCTAAATTGACATACAGGTGATGGGAAGCAAAATTCTTTTCTCATCCAGCAGTGCAATGCAGGCATAAGCGTAATGCACATAGAATTTAACAGTTAAAATTTCATGATTTCTTTTCCTTCACCTCCCTACACCACCAATCCATCAAAGCTAATCAGTTTTGGAAGAAATTACTGATATCATCTCACCTTGAAGCAAATTTCTAACAAATTGACTGAAAAAGGACAATCTTTCTAACACTAAAGACAAAGACAAGAAGTTCCAATTCCTAAGCAATGGGGGCTCAGAAGCTGCAAATGTACAATCTTGTGATGTAGGCTACACACACACATAAGCAAAACAAAAAAAAGGGGGGGGGGGGAGAAAGAACAGAAAGCAAAGCAAGTACTTTTTTTTACTATCTAAACTTTCACCTAGTTAGTGGGAGTTCAAATCGGAATGCGGTTAACCAACATGTTAAATCGATTACGATAAATTATTCATCACCTTGTAATCCACTACCCACTTCCACTTTTCCTACCCTAATTTTTTTTTTTTTTTTATAAAAAAAGGAGTACTTTTTTTCAGACAAAGAGCATGAAAAAGGAAATAAGCTATAGTGTAAGCAAGAAAGCATGGATTTAGGAACAGGAATGATGAAAAAAGCAAAAAGGCAAGATTTTTTACCAGCATGCTTAGAAAGATGATGCTCTTCAAGAGCTTCCCATTTCCCAAATTGCTCTCCACACTTATGACATGTGACCCCAGAAGAAGTTCCATTAACATCATTATCAAGTGAATACCTAGTTTTAGAAGCAAAACTACTTGTATGTCCTTCTTTATCAACAAGAAAAGATGCACTCCTCCTTGTAGGAGTGTTCCTACAACCAGAATTGAAATAATGCATTGTAGGGTGCCCTCCTGGACCTGGTGTACCAGGCCTTAAAGTACCCACAAAAGTTGAACCACCATTGGTACTCACCCCACCCCCACCCCCATTACCACTTTCTTGAAATCCATTAAAACTAGTGATTTTCAGCTCACATCTTGAATTACTCAGAATAACTTCATGAGTTATTGGATTAAGAAACTCACTACTACCAATAGATCTTGGACTACAACTAGGGGGTTTATCCAAATGCCTTTTACTTCCATGGATTACATCTTTGAGATTTGCTATAGACCTTGAACAACCAGACCTTCCTCCTCCTCCTTTTTTAGTCAAAATTGTGCTCAACTCTTTTCTTGTTTTTGGGTCATGAACATCTGATGGCCCTGATTTACAATGCAAAGATCTCTTTAAAGAAAACCAAACTGCTGGCATATTCTTCTTCTCCCCCATTTTCAAGATTCTATCTTTTCAACCCTTCAATATACTAAAAAATGTAACTTTTCCTCTACTTATAGTCAGATAACTTTCTAAAAGAAATGAACTTTCCTAAAGTTATCATCTTTTTCTACCCCATGAAACTCAAAAAAGCTAGTCAAGAAGATATCTTTCTATTCTTGACAGACATTATCCCTTATGAAAAATGCTTCTTTTTAGCTATCAGAAAACAAACCCCACACAGCATCCTTCAAAATGCATTGAAAAGATTCAAACGTTACACAAATTAAAGTCACTCAAGAAAATCCCAACTAGAAACCCAAAAAAAGTTAGTCAAGATTTTCTATTCTTTGCTAACATTATCCCTTGTAAAAATCCTTTTTTTAAGCCATCAGAAAACAAAAGTGAACACCCATTGCTCTCAAGAAGACAACCCCAAAAGAGCATTCAAAATGCCAAGAAAAAAAATCAAAACTTTACAAAAATTAAAGTCATCCCAGAAAATCTAACTAGAAACCCATGAAGAAGAAGAAGAAAAAAAAAGCTTTAGAGGCAAAAGAGAAAGAAGAGGATATTGTCAATTGAATGAAAAAAAAGCAAGAATCTATTGGGTTATTATTAAAGGAACAAGACAAAAAAAAAACATGAAGCTTTAAAAATTGGCATAATTATATAAATACACACTCAAATTTTGATATTTTAATATACCTTCTAATGTATATTAATTGAATTTTAAGATAATGGACACTTATTAAGAAAAACATTTAAGACATAATTTAAATTATATTTTTTTACTATTATTCTTTGTTAAATTATAAATATAACTTTTTAAGTAGATTAATTAATCTCTTTGAAAATATCAAACTTTATTAAAGGAAAGGGCACATATAGAAATATTTTCAAATATCCTTGAACTTTGAACAATGAAAAATTCACTTAATATAGAATAAAAGTATAAGTGAACAATTTAATTGTGAATATGTATATTTATATATACCTTAATTCATTTTTACTGTGTCGATTGAATATTTTAACTTACAAATTAATTATCTAAAAATTTATATATTATGGTAATGTTTGTATATCCACTAGACACAATAAAAATAAAGTAAAATATTTAATTGTCGTTTAATATAAAATAAAGTGTATAGATATATATTTTCAAAGTTTAAGTGTTTATTTATCAACCGAGTTAAAAGTTTAAATTAATGAAGACAGTAACATAAACAAAGGTGCACACACAGTATAAAAGATTCAGAAAGACAGGCTAAAAATTGAAAATCCACTCTGACACTTGAAGAGTCACATTCTCACTCACCTCACCTCACATTTTTGAATTTAATGAGAATCACATTTGAATTTAATGATATTACTATATATCATAGATGAATAAAATATATTTTTTTTGAAAAAATAACAAATAAGGTAATTAATAATATCACAAGTCGCAATAAATTATTTTTCCCTATTTTAATAAATCCAACAACTAATTTTCATGTTAATAGTAAGCTCTCTTGTTATGTCCTTCTGGCAGGTTAAAGGTAAAAGTAGACAAACATACAAGCCCCACAATTTTATTGTTAATATCCTTGTCAAGTTTATTAAAAAAATATTTTTGGAGAATGCAACACGAGTAGATAATGTTTTAAACAAAATAAGATCATTTATTGCACCTAAAGAGAAAAGGTACAACATTCTATAGCACAGTGACATTAATTTTCCAGATTTTTGCTTGGGAATTTCAAATGATCAAACATTAAAAAATGAAATATTTATACTAAATATTTATTATTTTTTCAAAAAATTAAATTGTTCCATATAATTGATATTTGCATTGTGAAAATTTATCATGTATATTTAATTAGTTTAACTTTAGCTATCGACATAATACAAACCTTACTTTTTTTTACAAATTTGAAATCATATATATATATATATATATAAAAGAGAACCCTAGGCCCACCTACGTGGCGCCATCACAATGCATGATTCCCTTTTAATTTATTTATTTCCAAAACTAGCCTTCTCCTTTCATGAAAAGTTGTGACTTTAATGAAAAATTGTGACTTTTATGAAAAGTTGCGACTTCAATGAAGAGTTACGACTTTTATGAAAGACTATGACCTTTCTGAATGGTTGCAACTTTTCCAAATAGTTGTGACCTTTCCAATAAGGCACAACAAACATTTGTTCACACTATCCTTTGTTGTCTATAAATAGAGGGATTTTCTCTCATTTTAAAACAACAAAAATTCTGAACTTCTTATTCTTCTTCTTCTCCACAATTAAATATTCGTGTACTTTGCTCCTGTTGAGTGGTTCACTGACACTATCGCTTATGTTACAGATCCTGGTATTTTTTTTACAATCATAAATTTATGCTTATGTTATTAAGGATAAATGATAAGATGTTATAATTTTTATTTTCCTGTACATTATTAATGTTCGTTACTACGTAATCTTGTATGTAAAATAATATAGTATTTTAGTTTTAATGACTGATAGGTTTTAAATATTATTTTATAAATTCTGTTATTCGCGCGGATAATTTTACTAGTTAATAATATGAGCAAACTCACACATGTAAAGTTATTCATACCACGGTTTGATTGTGAAAACTTCTTCTCTCGCAGTAATTGTTTTACATATGTGTGATTGTTTGCAGCTGCTTTAGATGACTGGAGATCTTAAACAATGCCTATTATTGCTTAAGAAATGAGGCCATCAAATTAGAGGACCTAAGACTACTGCCTTTTTTTAAGCCTGTCGAGCTGGTAATAAGTTAGTCATTTAAAATATGTTATCTCCTTTCATTATATCGTAAAACTTCAAGTATGTTCAAAGGGCTATTAAAGCCAAATATCAAGGATAAAATTACCCGCAAAAAATCTTTTGTTCAAATTCAAAATCCGTCATAATCTTGTTCCTTTTTTTTTTTTGCAACAAAGACATAGTGCCCCTCTTTTTTTTTTTTGGCTACAAACACATCATAATCCTTTTTTTATTTTGGAAACAAACTGTTGGTGTATATGCATTTTATTATTAAAATAAAATATTAAGTGTATAAGTTTGTGGGTATAAATTATGGTAGAAGATGACTTTTGGTTCTTGTAACCCATATGATCATTAGTTCTTGTAACTCTCATGGTCATTAGTTTCTTGTAACTCATATGACCATTAGTTTCTTGTAACTCATGTAACATCAATCACATTTATCTATCCACATTACTACCCCTCATTCTACCTATTGATTATATGGAAGACTTCTTCACCTATAAATAGTAGTGTGGTCTTCCTTTGTGTTGTGATATAAGAAAAAACAAGAGAAGTACAAGAAAATATAGAGTGAAAAAGATGAGAAGTGTGAAATAATATTGTAGTGTGTAGTAGTGAAAGAGAGAGAGTTGAGACATAGAAAAATATTCTAAGTCTTCAACTATATTTACTATATACGAAAGAGAATATTTATATGTTGAAGGAATGTGTTCTTTATGTGGAGCTTTGGACTCTTCAACTAATCCGGAGTTGTTTGAGTTGTACGGCGTTGTTGTATTCTGGAGGGGACAAGTCAAGAGTATTACTGTTGGATCGGTGTAGATTATGCCGCAGTGGGCTTGAATCTCCTTAAAGAGAGCGAGATATCCGCGCCTCAGCCTAAAGATTTGTCTATACATTTTTGTTCATTTTATTTTCAATTGTAATTTATTGTATTTGTGGTATATTACACCAAAACACAAACACATCACATTTCTTTTGTTTTTGGCAACAAACTCATCATAATCCTTAAAATTGATTAAATGTGTTACCATTATCTTTATCCACCATTGATTTGCCCTTCCATTCAACGGTGTACAAGTTCAATCATCGTGATTGTCTTCTCATTGGTTGGATTATAACTCCCGTAGACTATAAATACTAAATCAATTTGCTTTAGAAACTCACAAACACACAGAGCAGTTCAATTCTTCTGCTTCATTTCTCTCTTGTTTCTATCTATCAAAAAGCAAAACTTGTTTTTTTGATATATGTCAAGTTTCTAGGGTTTGTGATTACTAAATTTAACATATATGTGATTATTTGTAGGTACTTGAATTGACTGGAAACGTGGTGAGGTATAACAAAAAGACGAGGATCATTCCAAGGCACATTCAGTTGGCTATTAGGACTAATGATGAACTGAACAAATTGCTTGGAGATGTGACGATTGCGAATGGTGGTGTAATGGCAAACTGTTTCCTTTTATTAATCTTCTTGTATTCATAAAAATCTTTATGAATGAAAAATTTAATCAATGAAGAAGCTGTACTTTATATAAAAACTTTTATTGTTGCTCTTAATTTTTTTTTCTTTAGCCAAAAACTTGTGTATTATTAGCCAAAAGGAAAAATAATATGGAGCATATCTACTCTTTTTGCAAGTACAAAAATAACAACATATCTAATGTAATTTCACAAATAGAGTCTGAAAAAGTCTAAATATACATAAATTTTATTCCTATCTTGAAAGGTAAAAAAATAATACTCTTTTCTAAAGTATTTTGCGCAAATATTATGAGCCTATATATTTGTTTAATTAAGAGTACTTTTTTATTGCAAATGCTCATGCAAAGGAAAGTTGTAAAATGAGTAGCAAATGTCAATTCTCATGATCATATCATAAAACTAGAGAATCCCATGTTCACAAGTTTTTCAATCTACTTTTATAATCATAGCAAATAAGTATTTTCTCCATTGCTTTCTTCTATTCAATCCATTCTTGCTAATATCAAAGTTACTGGTAAAGTGAAAAAAGATACAATCCTTAATTGGCCAAATAGCTAAATTAATGAAAGGATATTGCCAAAGAAATTATAAGCTATTAACAACAATGGAAATATAGATATATATATTATTTCATGAAGATACTTAAAAGGAAAAAAGTCAAATTAGGTCTCCATGTGGGTTATAGTTCTCCCTAAAACATGTCCTTAGTAAAATGCATAAAATGAAACTCTTGACAAATCATCACTTATATAGTTGCAATTATCACAACGTCTGCTGCCTTCATTCTTGTAGTATCCTCAATTCGTTTTGTGAAAGCGGATATACTAAACTTTGAAAGAATTCTGTCAAAAGACCATAATCAAATTCGCTAGTCAGTGAATATCTGGTTAAGTTGTCCTTTGGATCGTATATCATCACAGTATCATCCAACATGAGCAAAAATTCACCTCTTTTTGACAAATAAAAAGAGTGAGAAAACAAATAATCCACAGGATTTAGAGCACAATTGATGGTAAACATCTTTATCCAAGATTCTTTGTCCTCGTACTCCTCCATAACCCACACATCTACGTGAGTAGTCGAATTATTACAAATCGCAGAAAGATTACTTCCCAACACCCCCAACACAAGACCTTCACTCTCTTCTCCATTGTAAGGTCGTTCCACCTTTCTCCATTTCTCATTAATCAAATTGAAAGAGGTTATGCTCCAACCGCTTATGATATCAATACTAGCAGTCCAATAAAATTTTCCATTCACAAATTTACCCGAGCCAATTAATCGTAGCACATTTAGTGAACAATGTATTATTTGCCAAGAATCATTCTTTAGACTATATATATTTACCTCTTGAAAATGAGGTGGACATCCAACAATAGAAAAAATACACATTACCTTGTAATCATCATGGATCTCATCATATCCAAAGCCATATATGCAATAACCATCCTTCTTCAATTGAGTTCTAAAATTAGGCAATTTCTTATACTTTCTTATTGTTGGATTCCATAAAAATATTTCATTTGTCTTATTTACAAGACAAACCAATCCATTGATAAAACCCTCAATCACGAAAGATATACCCGAGTTTTTCATGTGATAATCCAAGCCAGTTTCCTCCATAACAAAACAGTCCTTAAGATTGAATTCTGGTTGGGCTATACTCAAAATAACATTATGGTTGGTGAAGTATTTGTTATAATTAGATGATAAATTTAGATGGTACTTGATAAATCTAGGGCTACTGATCAATGCATGCCAAGATTTTGAAACATATTTGATTTTCAAGAGAGATTTTACTGGAAGCTTTAAGAAAATTTCAATAACAATTTCAGTTGGCAGATCAAAAAGGTTTGTGGGGTTGCTCTGATTTATGTGTTGATGGGAGGTTTCACCAGATACTCGGTGTTTTTCTGATAAGTTTAAAACCTCAATTTCAGAACTTAATTGTTCCTCTGACATGCTTTAGAATGAACTGAGAAAAAAGAATATCTAATTAGAGTTTTCTCCCTTTCTCTCACTCAATAGATCTATCTGGTCTGATACGACACAGTACAATACGAGACGATGGAATGATGAAGAGACAGTTCAGTCTCTTGCTAAATTTATAGCTAATTCATATCACTAAAATAAATAAAATAGTGTACTAAATTTAATTTTAGATTATCTCTCGTAATACTATTTATGATTGGATTATGGTGAAGTAATTAAAGATGTAATCAATGAAGTTGAATAAGCCATTATATGAACAAATTTTCAAATCATAACAAAAGCTATAAATGCTGAGTGACTCTTTTTTCAAAATGAAAAAAATTAGTCTTGTAAGGAGAAATGGTCAATAATGGAGTAAATTCATTCTTATCAGTTACCACTCTTGGTAAAAGAAATTCATAATAAACATAAAATGCGACTTCCTATACATTTTCTACATATTATATGACAATGAAAAAAATAACAATGAAAAAAGAGACAAATATATCCCTCAATTTCACAAATTAAAGTGGATATATACTCCTCGTTAAAAAAGTGATATGAAAATATTTTTGTTGTTTTACAAATGGTGCATATATACCTCACTGTTTAACAAGTGGTGCATACATACCCCTTTATTTAATGGCCCGGATAAGAAAAATAAAAATCAAAAATACTTTTTTAATTCAGAAAGATATAATGTGGCTTTAAAAAACTATCTCACCCATTTTATTTAAGAAAATAAAAATAATTTAAAATTTGTGGTTGCATACCTTTTTTGTTCTTGCTACATCATTTCCATATTTTGCATCTTTTTGGACAATCAATTGGAAATTTTCACACTAAATAATATTATTATGTTTTTTGTTTGTGGAGTTGCAGCGCACGGGTCAGATTTTGTACAATTATTATCATATAAAAGTGGACGATAATTAAAAGCATCTGACACTACAACAATATCAAACTGACACTACAACAATAGCAAAAAAAAATCTCCAATTATTTAGCGGCAATCACATAATTGTCGCTATTATATTTAACGTCAATATAAAATTTGAGTACTTATAACAAACACTCTATAAATACCACTAAAGGTTAAATATTTTTGCGGGAAATTTTTTTATAGCCACTAAATGTCTCTTTTGTTGTAGTATGATTACGGTGTTAGTCCTTAATAATGATTTGTATCTAATATACAGATCCTTCTGTCCTAACTTGTAATATTCTTTATATCAGATTCTTTTAATATCAAGTTTTGAATAATAGATTTAGCCCACTAAGTAATATAAGTCTTTTTCACTTGAGAAAAATATGGGACTCGTGTTCTTTGTCACATAAGAGAAAGAAATCTACTAACTTTAGTAGCTTGCTAATATCAATCTTACTACTAAAGTTTAAAAAATATCAATCTTTGATTGACCAAATAACTAAATTAATGAAAAGGCACCACCAAAGAAATTTAATAAAACTATTAGAAATAATGAGAAAAAGTTCTTTTTTCATTGAAATATGCAAAAAGAAAAGAAAAAAAAAACAAGATCTTTATGAAGAGGTGTAAATATCTTCTTAAATATGTGATGATTATTCGATTAAAAAAAATAAAATATAACAGCCCTTTGCAAAATGCATAAGGTGGAACTATTTCAAATCAGTACTTATACAATTATAATTATCAGAGCTTCAGCCGCCTTCATTCTTGTTGTGTTCTTGGTTCATTTTATGAAAGGGCACAAATTAAATTTTCAATGTAGATTTCCACCGTAAGAGCTTTACTAAATTTAGGAGACTTGAGAATTCTGATCGAGTTATCCTCTGGATTGTATATCATGAAAGTTGATTCAAACATAACCAAAAATTCACCACCTTTTGACAAACAAAAGGATTGAGAAAGAAAATAATCCATAGGATTTGGATTATAATTGATGGTAAATACTTTTATCCAAGATTCTTTATTTTCATACTCCTTTATATACCACATATCTACTTGAGCGATCGGATTATTACAAAGCATAGAAAAATTACTTCTCAGTGCTCTCATCATGAGAATACCATCATTTCTCCATAACAGGGTCGTTCCACCTTTCTCCATTTCTCATCAGCCAAATCAAAAGATGTGATGCCCCAACCCCTTTGGTAACCAAGACCAGCACTAGTAGCCCAGTGAAGCTTCCCATTCACAAACTTACTTGAACTAATTAATCACGTCTCATTATGAGCATAACCAGTTCTCCACCAAGAATCATTCTTTAGACTATAGATATTAACCTCTTGAAAATCACTCTGACGGCCAATATTAGTACAAATATGTACTACCTTATAATCATCATGGATTTCATCTTATCCAAAGCCATATAAGAAATGGACAACATCGCCCACTTTAGTTTTAAAATAAGGTAATTTCCTGAACTTTCTTATTGTTGGGTTCCAGAGAAATAATTCCTTTGAATCATTTAAAAGACAAATCAATCCATTTACAGAACCCCTGACCAAAGAATATCTACTAGAGTTTTTCATGGGATAATCCATATCTGATTCCTCAATAACAGACTCATAAAGTAAAGTCTTAAGAGAACAATTCTTAAGATTATTTTCGGGATGGGCAGTCCTCAATATAAGCCTATGGTTGGTGTAGTCTTTTTTATTAGCTGATAAAATCATACGAGACTTGATAAACTTACGGCTACAGATCAAAGCAAGCCAAGTTTTTGAAATAGACCTGAACCGCAAGAGGGATTTCCCTGGAAGCCTTAAGAGGATTTCAATAATGAGATCAAAGCAAACCAAGATTATTTGTTCATCAGATTCTGAATTTTCTTTCTTTCCTTCACTATTCTCTCCATTGAGTTCTTTACCAGGTAGCTTTGTGATATGGTGATTCTTTGAGAAAATGTTGAAACTCATAAAGAAAGAAGGCAAATATAAAGAAAATTTTGGAGCTGATAAAGAATAAAAGTAATTATATTATCAAATTAAAAAAAAAATCACATTTGGAAAAAAATTAAATGTTATTATCTTTTTCAAAATAGGTGTCTAATATTTATGTACTAAATGTCTAATTTTTTTAATGCTATTAGATTATTATTAAATGTAATTTTGTGATGAGACAATAGTGAAGTCAAGATGTAAATTCGTGGTCAACGAAGACATAGTGAGACCAAATGTTCAAAACGGCTAAAAATGCTAAGAATTATTTTTCCATTATTGGTCAAAGCATTGGCGGATATAAACTTATTGAGTACATGTATAAGTGGAAGTATCAAATATATAATAAATTAATTAAGGTGCGCGAAAATTGTCTTGCAACCAACGTTATTTAAAAAGTATATGAAAAGTTGGCAAACCAAATATAAGGCTAATAAAACTTTATAGACGTTATGAACTATGAAGCATTAGATTCATTACCGAGGCTGCCATAGAATCATAGTTACTAGTTTTATTTTTCTTTTCCATTTTATGCTAATAAATCCAATGTTGGAGACATTCTTTGAAAATAAGAAAACACGTATTGCTGCTTTTCGTTCTTCAAATTTCAGCTCTTTCATATAAAAATAACTTTTCATGATCTTTGATCCCACAAAAAATTACAAGCAAACCGATTTCCAAATTAATAATCCATGTAATACTAGATTCTATTTAGTGAAAGAAAATTTAAAATTTTACATTGATGCTCCAAGAAATTTAAAAAATGATGCTATGAAGACTTGGCCCTCAACAACTCTTTTTTGTTTCTCACATTCTTTCCTCAACTGCATAGTGCTCTCCATTTCAACTCATGATTTTCGGACGTTCATCCTTGTTCAAGATTGGAAAATATTCTGTTTCGAATGATTCTATAGTCCGATACTCTAAACTCTCATGTGCACAGGTCCTATGAAGAGTCAGACAATACGGAGACCATTATAGAGGTTGTTAGGACACGTCTTGCCATTATGCTAAGACTCCCCTTCAGTCGATACAAGAAAAAACTAGTAAAAATTTATGCTCGACTTGATAGACATATATAATTAAGTAATTTGATCTTCTCATCTACTCAAACCATGATTACTGAATTAGTTGAGGAGCATATAAATTGACTCAACCATCACATTTATAAAAAAGCAAGAGAAAAAAAGTTGATAATAGTGCCTGCGATGCGAGCTAATGAATAATCTATATATGTTTGATCTTTTATTAACTAACTAATGCTTTGTATTGAAAAATTAATGCAAGTGCTCGACCACCCCAGGGAACATTATATTAATATTTATATATATCCAAAAGATGGCAGAATTCAATTTGAATTGCAATTAGTCTACTGCCACGTGTCATTCAAAGAGGCAAAATGGCTCAAGTTGCGGTTTTACACATAGGAGGAATTCCAATTCCTTTTGGTTTTCCAATTTGTTTTGGAGTCAGTTATTTTATTTAGGGTTTTCTATATCTATAAATAGTCCATAGAAATAATCAATCAGAGGAGATCAATTAGAGGGCATCAAAGTATAAAGTTGTCAATACTTTTTAAGGTTCTTTTCTTCTTATTTTCTTAGACATTATTAGCTAAAGGCCCTTGTTCTGGGGCTGTGGCTATGGGTAATTGTTGAACATCGATTGTTTTGAATTAATTCTTGTTTTAGTATTTCTTGACTGGCCATCTAGAGATAAATATATTGTCTATTCTTAAAATCGAGAGAGGAGAGGGTAGATAGACCAGAGAATATAGAAAGCTCGATCATTCATTGAGTTGATGTGTGTTCAGGAGTGACGCCCGGACGAACAACTTGCTTGGTTACGAAACAGGATGAAATATAAATGCTCGCCAGTTAGGCCTGCTCTCCCCGCTCAACGATGTAGTTAGACAACTAACTGGAGTAGGCGACTAGAGGTCGAGAGACTCGACTCATACAATTAACCCTGTAAATCAGTAACTTGATAACCTAAATTAGTTCATGCATGAGATGTGATACATGAAAACGCATGCCGCAGCCCTGGAATTATCCCAATCACTGTAAGTAATATTATTATTTCATTCTTGCATTCTTTTCTTTACAAATAAAAATCAAACACTTTTGGCACTCTTAAATAAATAATTAGACCAGTATAATTTAATAAAAACAATTAATTGACAAGTCCTTTGGGTTCGATAATCTGGTACTTTTAAGAGCCACTATATTACTTGCGTGACCACGTACACTTGCGTGTGCAATTGGGAGCAACAATAGCTAAGAAACGCCTCTCTAACATAATGACCTTAGTCTTCAATGCCAGGCCACGAAATTTCAAGTTGGGAATTGAAGCCTCGATGTAATTGATAAAATTCTCTGAATAATTAGGATATGGAATCACCCCATGATTGAAGAAGTAATGATCAATAGACTTCAAGATAGCTACATCCTGATAATAATCATAATCATCTTCTTCTTTCAACTTAATTTCTGACGATCCTCCTTGTATAAGATTGAAAAATTTAGGCTTAATGATGGACTTCAATCATAAATTCAGGCAGGGGAGACTTTCCTTTTTCTCTAATTTTTGGACATACACACTTCATTTCATACAAGTTAGATTCTGGGAGTTTTTCTTTTTCTGTTGCTTTTTGGTCAACTTTATCTTTTGCAGATTCAGAGATGATTGATTCTTCATTTTGTAGATCGCTGTTGAAGTGATCATGTGGAGGAGAGGAGATAGGTGACCAAACTTCAGATTCTTGATTTTGTTCTGAAGGTAGCATTTTGGACATGTGATTCTTTGAGAAAATGTCACTGAGAATGAAGAGATGGTTCTTTCTCTCTTGCTAGATTTATAGCGTATTCACTTGACCAAAATCACTAAAATATTAATTGTATTAAATCTCACTTTAAATTTTCATGCCATAAAAGTCATATTTCTTTCCATAACTCTATCTATATATTTACTCTAGATTATTTTGGTTTGTTAGACATTAAATGACCTTTTCAAGTAAAACATTTACTAATCTGTCATGATTTATGGCTAGTCAAAATTTGACTTGTATCACATATTATATATACTATATGGTCCTAACTTCAAAGTTGAATTACAAATTTAGCCCTGCGCTAAACTAAAATCTAATTAAATATAATGGTCATGTTTTATTTATGTAAAGGTAGAAGTAGAAGCTTAACATTTGCATTTAATTCCTTAGTTATGACATTATAAATTTCCTTAGTTATATCTAATTAATGTGAACTTACTCACTTGAAAAAAAAAACTTTTCTTTTTTATTCCATAACTATGAAGAAATTGAGGAGTTGCAACGAACTCAATATAGATTATAGGCCAAAATCGTCTGCATGTTAAAAGATTATATGGCATACTCTTAATTTCTATTTAGCGATGCATGAAAAATTAGATGATTAAAGGAGTTATCATTAGTCTTTTCCAGTGAACTGTGAACTGAAAAGTGCAAATCAAACTAATTCTAATAACTTCTGGTAGAAATTGGTACGATTCAATTCAACATTTTCTTCTCTCGGATTTGATGATCAGTTCATCTATTCCAAAGATTAAGTATGTAGCACATTAGAGAACATTCACCTTTAATTCTTAGTTAATTCGCCTCAAAAGACAATATATATATTTATTTTGAACAAATTGTTTATTTAAAATTTGAATTTAATATTTAATATTTAAATTTTAAATGAAACAAAAACTTTTGTATGTTCAGAAAGGGAGTAACAAAAGTTTTGTCTTTTTAAAAGGGAGCAACCAAAGGTTGTGATTATTCAGAAAATGAGTGTAATCATGTGAAAAGTCATCTTTGTTCATGAAAGAACATGATTATTGTGAAAAGTCATCTATGTTCATGAAATAACATGACTATTATGAAAAGTCATCTATGTTCATGAGAGAATATGACTATTATGAAAATCCATCTATTAAATTCTATAAATACGAAGCATTCCCAGAAGTAGCGAATTAATTGCATATGTGTTTTCAAGTTTTGTTGTATCCTGATAGAGAATTGTTTGTCATCCCTAAAAGAATATACATGCAATAATTCTTGAAATATAGTGATCTTTCACGCCTCAAAGCTTTTTTCTTTGTTATTTTTCTTCTAACAATTTTTTCTTCTGTTTGTATTTACCCAAATATGTATATGGGCAATATCTCTTTAAAGAAAGTGGTTACATGCCTCAAAGTCGTCTTCTTCTTCAATTATATTTCCTACTATTATTTTTCCTAACACTGATACATGGACTTCAAAATCGCCAAATCTTGATCATAATCATAGTCATATTCTTGCATATTTTCGGAATTTCCAGCTCCTAGTCCATGATTTGAAAATGTAGGCACAATGTGCTGAAAATTGAAATTCAGCATATCCTGATAATAATCATAATTATCTTCTTCTTTCAACTTAATTTCTGACGTTCCTCCTTGTATAAGATTGGAAAATTTAGGCTTAATGATGGACTTCAATCATAAAATTCAGGCATGAGAGACTTTCCTTTTTCTCTAATTTTTGGACATACACACTTCATTTCATACAAGTTAGATTCTGGAAGTTTTTCTTTTTCTGTTGCTTTTTGGTCAACTTTATCTTTTGCAGATTCAGAGATGATTGATTCTTCATTTTGTAGATTGTTGTTGAAGTGATCATGTGGAGGAGAGGAGATAGGTGACCAAACTTCAGATTCTTGATTTTGTTCTGAAGGTAGCATTTTGGACCCGATGATTCTTGAAAATGTTGCTGAGAATGAGGAGATTGTTCTTTCTCTTGCTAGATTTATTGCCTATTCACTTGACTAAAATAACTAAAATATTAATTGTATTAAATCTCACTTCAAATTTTCATGCCATAAAAGTCATATTTCTTTCCATAACTCTATAAATATATTTACTCTAGATTATTTTGGTTAGTTAGACCTTAAATTACCTTTTCATGTAAAACATTTACTAATCTGTCATGATTTATGGCTAGTCAAAATTTGACTTATATGACATATTACAACACATAGGAATGTCCTCAAGCATAGCCATACGTCATCATCATGATATCATATATTATATATACTATATCATATCATATTATACTAAAAATGGGAAGCTCCTAACTTCAAAGTTTAATTATAATTTTAGCCCTGCACTAAATTAAAATCTAATGAAATATTTAATTAAATAGTCATGTTTTATTTATGTACACGGGGAAGTAGAAGCCCTACATTTGCATTTTAATTCCTTAGTTATTGACATTAAAAACTTCCTTAGTTATTACTAATTAATGCGAACTTACTTAGAAAAAAAAAACTTTTCTTTCTTATTCAAAAACTATGAAGAAATTGAGGAATTGTAATGAACTCAAATATGGGCTAAAATCATCTGCATATATATATATGGCATGAAAAATTATGGTCATCTGAGAATGTGCAAAAATTATTTAACTAAAGGAGTGAACTCAAAGCAAACTACTTCTAATAACTTCCGGTAGAAATTGGTACGATTCAATTCAACATTTTGTTCTCTCGGATTTGATGATCAGTTCATCTATTCCAAAGACAAAGTACGTAGCACGTTAGACAACATTCACCTTCAATTCTTAGTTAATTCGCCTCAGAAGATTTTCAAATATCGGGTTCAGTTAGATTCGTGGTGTTGCTCCTCATTTCTAGGGCTTTGGAGTTTCATCAATACGAAAGCTAGTACTATCTGTTTGTACATTTTAAAAATATGCTACTTATCTACTCTGATCTTTTCGCCTTCCTAAAAGAACTAACATTTCGGATTCTATAATTAAGTTAACGAGAGGATATCAAACTAAAATGGAAAGTGAAACAATTACAGAAAGTTCAAGTGACCTGAAAACTGCAGTCGAACAGAAAATGCAAGCAAACAACATCTCATATATACTAACCATAGAATGTTTAGCAAACGTAATTAAATTGTGAACATAACTCTATAAAAATTAAAGGATCAGCAGCTCCAGTTCTCACGTTCTCATCAACTGCATCGTGCTCCTAGTTGTCAACTTAATTATAGTCTACGAAATTAACCCAATAAACCCATAGACAAGTAAAAATTTCGCGATAAACAGGGTGGATTTTTATCAGGGTCGAATCCTCCAGCCATTGTCATAACAGCTAAGAAATTGTTCTCCAACATAACGATCTTAGTCTCCAATTCCTGTCCACAAACTTCTAAGTTGGGGACTATAGCTTCGATGTAATTAATCAGTTCCCCCGATATCGGATATGGAATTTTGCCACCATGATTGAAGCAGTACTGATATATGGACTTCAAAATCGCCAAATCCTGATCATAATCATAGTCTTCTTCTTCCACATTTTCGGAAGTTCCAGCTCCTAGTCCAGGATTTGAAAATGTAGGCACAATGTGCTGAAATTCATATAATTCCGACATGGGACGTTTTCCTTTTTTCACTGCCTGCAATTTTTCTTGCTTTCTGTTTTCTTCATCCGAGAACTGATTGAATGATTCTTCATTTTCTCGCTCTTTGTTTCTCGTGATTACATCAACATCGTCAACTGGGTAATAATCTCGGGGAGAACCCCATAAACCCATAGACAAGTAGAAAATTTCACGAAAAACAGGGTGGATTATATCAGGATAATGTCCCGCACGTGCAGTCATTTCCATAATAGAAAAGAATTGGTGCTCTAACACAACGATCTAAGTCACCAATTTCCGGCCATGAAATTTCAAGTTGGGAATTGTAGCCTCGATGTAATCGATAAAATTCTCTGAATAAGGATATGGAATTACCCCGTGATTGAAGAAGTAATGATTCATAGACTTCAAGATTGCTAAATCATGATCATAATCATACTCATCTTCTTTCTTCGATTCATTTTCGGACGTTCCTCCTTGTTCAAGATTGGAAAATGTAGGCTTATTAATGGGCTTCAATTCATATGATTCAGACATGGGACGCTTTCCTTTTTCTTCAACTTTCGAAAACATATACTTCAGTTCAGATTCTTGGAGTTTTCCTTTTCCTGTCGCTTTCTGGTCCTCTGTTTTGTCTGCAGAGATTGTCGATTCTTCATTTTGTAGATCGTTGTTGAAGTGCGATGGATGATGATCTTCATGTGGAGGAGAGGAGATAGTTGATACAACTGCATCAATTTCAGATTCTTGATTTTCTTGCTTTTCATTCATCATTTCTTCTGATGGTAGCATTTCGGACATGGTGATTCTTTCTGAAAATGTTCGAGCTGAGAAAGAAAGAAAGAAAAGAAGAATTTTGAACTGATAACGAGGAGATGGTTCTTTCTCTTGCGAGATTAAAATGCGTTACTCTTTAAGTCAGTTTTAGAGGAATCCTATATATAGATCCTGCTACTGTCTATCTATATGTCGTTTAGATCAGAATAAGTAATAAAATAAAAATTGCGGTACATTTTCAAGCTGGAAAGTACATGATATAGACATTCAACTGCTTAAACTAAATATAGACGACAAATGTATAATATGTCTATAATGGTGTATACCGAGTCACCGACTATCCATATTATTATCTTTTGCAATTTCTGATAGCTCTCTCACTATACACATGGTTTAAATCCCGATCGAAACAAAAAAGAGTGCTCGGTGCACTAAGCTCTCTCACTATACACATGATCCGAGGAAAGGCCGGACAATAGTGGGTCCATTTTAGAGGTAGTGCCATTGGCTTGAACCTATGCCTTTCTAGTCATAGGACGACAACTCTTATCCTTACGCTAAGGCTCCCTTCAATCGATACAAAAAAACACAACAATGTATTCTATAAATGAAAGAAAAGACATATCAAACAGAAACGAAAAAAGAAACAGATGAAGAAAAATAGCCCATATATCAGATAAACTCACAAAATCAAGTTTCTAATGAGTCTATGTTGCTTCTGTAAAGCTTATACTATAATGAGTCTGAATATTAGTATCATAAGCTATATCACATCGCCAACATTGTCGTCAGTATTACCCCATAATTGCATAGACAAGTCGAAAATTTCTCGTTCAACAGGCTGTGCCATTTCAGGATTATCTCCATCCAGTATTCTAACAGTAGTGAAATCATCCTCAAAAGCTGTGATCTTTACCGTCAAATCATTTCCGAGGATATTCAAATTAGGCATCAAATCCATGATGTGATTGTGTAATTCATCTGAGTGTGGATATGGTAAATACCCATTGATGAACTTGAAATCATACATGGCTCTTAAAATAGCCAAATCCCGATGATAATCATAACCTTTGTGGCTCTCGTTGTTTATCTTGATATCGACTAACTCAGTATCAACCTTTGGTGTTGAATTTTGAATTTGATCTCTTTTAGTTCTGTGTGATGATTCTCCTCGTAGGAATTTTGAAAAATTTGGTGTGATGGGCACCAATGATGTTTTTTGCCATTTCTTAGCAGCTTGTTGTTTCTGTTCCTCTTCTTCATCTTCTTCTGATTCTTCGAATAATGGTCTTTTTCCTTTTTCAGCAGCTTTTTGTTTCTGTTCCTCTGTTTCTTTCTCCTCTTCTTCATTTTGTTCAGCGTTTACACGATTGACATTATCTTCTCCTCCTACATTCTCTCTGTGTTCTTCGAGATCGTGCTTTTCGCCTTCGTCTTCAGCTGTTGAAAATTGGGGAAATTCCTCTGTTTCATCCTCTTTTTCTACTTCCTCTGTTTCGTCTTCTTCATTTTGATCTTCTTCTCCATTGTTGTTTTCTTGATTTCCACCCTCCGTTTCTTTCTCCTCTTCTTCTTTATCTCCATTTTCTCCATCTTCTTTGCCTTCATTTTGTTCTGATTCTTCCGCTCCTTTGTTGTTTTCTTCATTTCCACCATCTTTTTCATCAGCTACTTCAGATTCTTGATTTCCACTCTGTTCTGAATCTTGATTTCCATTCTGTTCATCAATCTCCTTTTGCCCTTCTTCTTCTTCTTCTTCTTCATGAATTCTACATACTTTATTCGCAACCGAAACAGCCTCTGTTGCATCTTCTTCTTCATCAGTACGTAATCTCTTACGTTCATTCAACGAATCAGAGCTAACAGCTTCTTCTTCTTCTTCTACTTCCTCCTTCATAATTTCACTGAATGATTCATCACATAGTAGCTGTGTTTCAAGATTACTATTACTGTCGGCCTTTGGAGGAGCAGGATCAGGAATAGGAGATGAAGAAGATGAAACTCCTCCATTTTCAGGAACTGCTTCTCCTTCTGATAACATTCTTTCTTTTTGTTTGCAGAGAGAAAAAACAGAAAGAAAAAAGGAGTAGAGATTTTGTCCGTTTTTCGAATATGAAGTGACTCAAGAGATGGTTAACAGCAGCTATATATATATATATACTTATATGATCTGATCATAGTGAGAAGAATATACTATAATATTACAATACTGTATTTTGTTTCGATCACAACAATAAAATAAAATAAAAAATTAAGGTACATTTTCGAGAAAAGTAGTTAATAATATTAGAAAACGAATGTATAATGTCTATAATCGTGTTCACCGACTATCCATATAATTATCTTTGCAATTTCTGATAGCGTGAGTTACCATTCAAGGGTGTGACGTAGTCAAGCAATACGTACAATGGTGGAACGTGGTAAGGATTTACGAAGTCCCAGTCAAGCAAGTCAAGCATTGAGTCGGACTACTAGTTTCAGTTCAAACGCGTATGACACTGATGATCGGCCATGTAGAAGGTCATTAACTAACTGTCATTAACAAAACACTCCATACATCAGATTCACTCACAAAATTAACTTTCTAATGAGTTGAAGAAGTAAAGTCACAATTATCCGAAATATACTAAGATAATCTCCACTGCTAATAATATATCAAACAGAAATGGATTGTCTAATCAGAGTTTTGAAGATTGACGTTATTTCCCGATCCTGCATTTTGTCTGTGTTCTTCTTCATCGTCACTATTTTCTTCTTCATTTTCGTCATTTTGGCGTTTTCTTTTTCGTCCCCAATTGCTTACGGGGATTTGATATATCAGTTCAAATTCATTTTTGTTGGACATAACATATGTTAGCTGTAGGTTATGTTCTCAATTTGTTTTTAAAAGGGACAATTTTAAAATGCCATTTGTGCAATTCTCAAAAATCAAAATAAGTACTCCTATGTGAAAAAGAACAAGAAACCCAAACACAGTAGAAAATTGGGAAGAAAAATTTGGGGAACTTTTTAAAAGACGAATTCAAATAATTTTCTGTGGCGGAACAAACTATATACATTTTCTTTCTTGTAAACACCGCGAATAAATAATGCACAAGGGTACTTTCTTTCGAGCAACGAAATATCAGCAATATTGACAAAACTAATAACAAAGAACAAAAAGAATGATACCTCTGAAACTGTAGCTTTTGTCCAGTCTCTGCTCCACTCAAGTTAGCCTACCAAGCAACGAATCAATCTACCATGCCTTGGGGTTCTAAAATGCAAGAATATGGTATCTCATTTTCTTCATTCACTAAGACGCGTAAGCAGTTATCAAACTCAGACGAACATAAATGTAGCGATATGGATTAGATTACAACAAGACATTACAAATTTATTTTTGACAAATCCAAATACAGGAAAAACAAGAAATGACACAGTTAATGGATCAACAGCTCTAGTTTCTCACATTCTCATAAACTGCATCGATCACGCTCTTCGTTGTCAAATTGATATGCTAACTAACAATACTCCATGTTTTATTCTATATCATAACAACCAGCTTCAGTCATCAAAATTAGAAGGTTGTTTTCCTTTTTCAGCAGCTATTCTTCTTTCTTTTTCTTCTTCCTCTTCGTCGTCGCTATATTCTTCTTCATAATCAAAATAGTCTTCATCTGATTGTGCTCCTTTATACATTGGTTCTTTTCCTTTTTCTTCTTCGTCATCGCTATATTCTTCTTCATAATCAAAGTAGTCCTCATCTGATTGTGCTCCTTCTTTATACATTGGTTTTTTTCCTCTTTCTTCTTCGTCGTCGCTATAGTCTTCCTCATAATCAAAATAGTCCTCTTTGATGATGAAATCGAGTAGTTTAAATCGAGGGTGGATTTGGGAAATCCCCAGTTTTACTCTTGTAATCCCAGATGATTCTTAAAATCGCCAAATTCTGATAATAATCGCAATCATAATCATAATAGTCAGCATCTGATTGGTGTCCTTCTTTCCACATTCCCAATTTAGACATTGGTTGTTTTCCTTTTTTAGCAGCTCTTCTTCTTCCTCTTCGTTGTCACCATTTTCATCATTTTGGCGTTTTCTTTTTCGTCCTCCATTTGGATCCAATTCCTCTGTTTCATCAGATTCTTGATTTCCATTCTGTCCATCAGCCTCCTTTTGCCCACCTTCTTCTTCATCGGCACGTAATCTCTTACGACCATTTTTAGGTAACATTTTATTGCAGAGAGAATCAAAACAGAAAGAAAAAAGGAGTAAAGATTTCAACACTTGTTTCGAATATGAAGTGACTGAAGCGAATGGTTAAGCGCCACTATATAATAAAATTAATGTGACTAAATAAGGAATAGTATTAAACTGAGATCTAAGAGTAAATAAGGTAATATTTTCTTAAGGGACGTAAAAAAAAGAAGCAGCATGGCAAGTACATTTTGGTTACTGAATTATCTTTTTCAAGATTGGTTACTAAATTTTATGTACCAAATATCGAATTTTAGATTACTTTTAAATGTCAAGATATAACTTAGTGGTCAACGAAGTTTGACTAACCTTACAAACTTTATTATATAAGTTATGAAATATGAAGTATTAGATTCTTTATAGAGGCTACCATAAAATTATGGTTTGTTTTGAGAGTAAAAAGGAATGGAGAGAGTATTTCTTATAACCTATGGGAGAAACCGGTATGATTTATTATCACTTTTAAGTAAAAGTGATAATGAGGGGACGGCTCTTCCTAGATTTCATACACTAAAAGTGATACTTCTCGATTTAAGTGATACTTTTCGATTATATATCAATTGAAGCAATTAAGTGATACTTTTCGATTTAAGTGATACTTCTGAATTATATATGTAAGTGTTACTCTTCATTGCTAAGCTTTCACACAACAGATCAAAACAACAGCTCATGATCTCTAATCCCACAAAAAAAATTAAGCTGAACTGAAAATCGTAAGCAAGAAATAGCACATACATCAGATTCACTCACCAAAGTGTAATGCTGCAGTAAAATGAATCAGAAAATTAGTATCAGAACCTATTTCCATCTCGAGATTATCTTCGTCCCCATATTATCATAGACAAGTTGAAAATTTCTCGATCAATAGGTCGAGCCATCTCGGGATCATCTCCTAGCTGTTCCCTAACATCATTGAAACTTTTACAAAGTGCTGTGATTTTTTCTTCTAAAACCTCTCTGGACATTTTCAAATCGGGGAATGAATCCTTGACGTAAAGGAGTCGATTATTAAATGAGGAAAGTTGAGGAGAATTCCTAATAATGCACTCGTAAACGCACATGGATTTTAAAATCGCCAAATCCAGATGATGATCCTCATCTTCATCGTTTAATTCAGTAATTGATATTCCTCCTTGATCACCCATTGGTTGTTTCCCTTTTTCAGCAGCGCTTCTTCTTCTTCTTTCTTCTTCGTCGTCTTCTACTTCTTCTACTACTACTAATCCAGGTGTATTTTCTTCTTGATTTTCATCATTTTCTCCATCTTCTGATTCTTGATTTCCACTTTCATTTTCTTCAGAATTTTGATGATTGACATTATTTCCCGATCCTAAATTCTGTATCTGTTCTTCTTCTTCATCATCGTCGTCATTTTCTCTATTGGGATCTTCATATGTTTCTCCTAATTGATTCCCTCCAGCTTCTTCTTCATTCAGTTCCTCTGTTTCTCTCTGTTCTGAATTTCGATTTCCATTTTGCCCTTCTTCTTCTTCATCAGTATGTCCAATTGCAGGTAACATTTTTTTTAATTTTTTTTTGCAGAGAATCAAAACAGTAGAGATTTTACACTTTTTTTTCGAATATGAAGTGACTGAAGAAGATGGTTAAGCTCCGTTATATATAATAAAATTAATTAGTGAAAAGATTATCTATTAAAAAAACGGTTTTAACTTCCACTTTTTAAGTTTTCTCAATTTCTTTGCACTTATTCTTAAAACAAAACTAATGGCAAATATACTTGTATGATATAATTATGTAACTAATGTTAGTATAGAAAATATTCTTTTATTTTAAGGAGAAGGCACAAGTACCAATCTAGACTATGACCGAAATTTCAGAGACACATCTTAACTAAACTAAGATCATATTACCCCTGAACACATTTTATACATAATATTATACACCTTTTGGCTTATGTGGCACACCTCGTGACTCCACGCAGTTGAGGCGCGTGGGAGATATTTTGATGCCACGTAAGCCAAAAATGTGTACAAAATTACAAAAAAAAATGAGTTCAGGGATAATAGGACTTTAGTTTAGTTAAGGTGTGTCTCTAATATTTGGGTCATAGTCTAGGGAGGTACTTCTACATTTTCCCTTTATTTTAGATTAACTTTGATATACTGATAATTAATCAATAAAGCAAGCATTATACAATAATAGGTCAAATTACACTAATTAAAGAAAAGCTATATAAGTTAAATCATACAATAAATAAATAAGACTTAATAGTGTACAAATTGTTTACACGATTACTTAAATTCTTCATTAATATATAATGTGTATAGCATGATAAATACGAAAACCTTGAAATTTGAGTTGAATCATATACATCGTTGAGCAAATTATATAAGTTGTTGAAGAAAAGATATATCAAACATAAGTGGAAAGAAAATCAATTTAACAAAAGAAACTATGGTAGAAACTGGTACGATTCATTATATCAGTTGAAGTAAAAGTGAGAATGAGGGGACGACTCTTCCTAGATTTCATACACTAAATTAATGGGTGATACTTCTCGATTATACATCAATTGAAGCATTTAAGTGATACTTCTTGATTATATATCAACTAAAGCATTTAAGTGACACTTCTCGTTTAATGCTTGAAGTATCATTTAATGTGATGATGATTGGTTACATCTCTCTCGAAGTGAGTTAGAAATTTAGATCTTGTATTTATTGTGTTCGTGTTCTTTTCAAATAGTCTTTCATGATCTCTGAACCCGATGAACTGAAAACTGAAAACAACATCAGGATGACAACAACAATCTGATTATCGTGAACTGAAAAATACACAAACTTCAGGTGACCTGAAAACTATTGTCGAACTGAAAATGAAATCAAAACACATCATAATGATCTGACTGTCTACTTTAAAGGTTCTTCTTGCTAGAATATATATGGACTTGAACTCTTCCTAGATTTCATATACTGAATTCAGTGTGTATAACACTAAATTAATGAGGGATACTTCTCGATTACATTTGTACGATGTGTCTTTTCTAGATTTACCCATAACTACTAATTCCCTCATTTGGACAAAATGACGCGTTCCCTTGATTTCACTAACTTTCCTATTTACTCATTAATTAGGGGAGCAGTGTTTAATATCATCATTTCTAACCTTAAATATGATGCTTGAAACAATTTCAAAATTCAGACCAAAAATAGCCTTTCATTCATGATCTCTGAACCTGAGGAACTGAAAACTACATGACGATGATCAGGACAATCTGATTATCGTGAACTGAAAAACACAATCTAACCGAAAATGCAAGAAAAACCCATCACAATGATCTGATTATCTACTTTTTTTAAGGTTTCGTAACATATCAAATAGTTTCGCAAAAACATCAAGATTCTGATCTTTAAGTCAGAAATATCGTAATGATTCTGTAACGTTTATACTAAAATGAATCTGAAAATTAGTATCGTAACCTATTACCAAGTCCATTTACTAAAACAAAAAATGTCTTCTCCTCCATCTTGTAAAGCTTCTCTTCTTCTATCTATTTCTTCTGCAAAATCATCAAAGTTCCCATCTGCTTCTCCTCCTCCTTGATTCTCCTCATTGTTGCCATTCTCTTCTTCATTTTCATCATTTTCTCTGTTTGGATTTTCATCTTTTCCAGCTTCTTCTAACGAATGGCAAAGTTAAACTCTTAAAGTATAATGATAAATCTAAACAACGAGGAAATCAAATGAATGAGTCAAACTTCTAAAGAATGACAAAGATAGACTGTTAAAGTATAAGGACAAATCTAAACAACGAGGACATTAAATGAATGAGTCAAACTTCTAACGAATGACAAAGTTAGACTCTTAAAGTATAAGGACAAATCCGAACCATTTCTATTACACTTGAAAGAAAGTGAAAAGTCGGGGCTCTTGCTAGGACTAGGTTACAACAAAACATAACATTTTTATTTTTCGACAAATCCAAAATGAAACACATAAGGTTTTTCAATCTTTGGTTGCAAACAAACAAGTAATGACACAATTAATGGATCAATAACTCCAGTTCCTCATATTCTCATAAATGGCATCACGCTCTTCGCTATATTCATTTCCAGTCATCATAAAATTCCTTCTTATTACCCCATAATTACTTAGACAAGTTGAAAATTTCTCGATCCACAAGCATGTCCAACCCAGGATTATCTCCGTCGAGTTCCCAAGCATCATTGTAATTATTCTTAAATGCTATGATCTTTTTTGCTAACTTCTCTCTGGAAATTTTCAAATTTGGGAGTGAATACATGATGAAATCGAGTAGTTTAAGCGAGGGTGGATGTGGAAAATCCCCAGTTTTGCTCTTGTAATCACACATGGTTCTTAAAATCGCCAAATTCTGATGATAATCGCAATCATAATCATAATAGTCAGCATCTGATTGGGGTCCTTCTTTCAACATTCCCAATTCAGACATTGGTTGTTTTCCTTTTTTAGCAGCTCTTCTTCTTCTTTCTTTTACTTCTTCCTCTTTGTCATCACCATTTTCTTCATCATTTTGGCGTTTTCTTTTTCGTCCTCCATTTCGATCCAATTCCTCTGTTTTTCCCTCCTCTGTTTCATCAAATTCTTGATTTTCATACTTTCCTCTTTATCCCTGTTCTGAATCTTGATTTCCATTCTGTCCATCAATCTCCTTTTGCCCTCCTTCTTCTTCTTCATCGGTACGTAATCTCTTACGATCATTTTCAGGTAACATTTTTTTTTGCAGAGAGAATCAAAATACAAAGAAAAAAGGAGTAAAGATTTCAACACTTATTTCGAATATGAAGTGACTGGAAGAGAATGGTTAAACCCACTATATAATAAAATTAGTTTTGGTTAAAAAAGGAATAGTATTAAATTGAGATCTAAGAGTAAATAATATTTTCTTAAGAGATGTACAAACATGACAAGTAAAAAGATCGGAGGGAATATATTTTGGTTACTAAATTACTTCATCCGTTCCTTTTTAGCTGTCATATTGCACTTTTCGAGAGTCAATTTGATTAATTTTCAAAGCTAAATTAGATTGCATTAATTCGATTTTTTAAAATAAAATTTTAGATTTTCAAAAACTATACGGAAAGTACTACAAATTGCAACTTTTTCATATCAATATAATGAAAAAATACATTTTAAAATGTTGATCAAAATTCATAACTTAATGGTCAAAGAAGTTTGACTAAGCTTACAAAAATTTATTAGAAGTTGTGAAATATGAAGCATTAGATTCACTATAGAGGCTACCATAAAATTATGGTTAGTTCTTTTGTGTTTTTTTTCTTTTTCTTTTCGTAATATATAAATGTGTTTTTTAACTTGGTTTCAGCTAACATTTATGTCTTTCGATTTTAAGTATGCACAAGTAAACATTCAAACTTGTATAAAATTGTCTAGGCGTCATATGTGACATATTACACGTAGGACGCCATGTAGGATGTAAACTGCCACATAGGACGTCATGTATGATGCATGTGTCTACTTGTTCAATTTTGTACAAATTTGAGTGTTTACTTGTGTACACCTAAAATTAGAAGGCGTAGATGTCAGTTAAAAATCAAATTAAAAAGCATATTTATTTATTTATTATGCTTTTTTTATATATTGATTTTTCCGATGTTGAAGACGTTTTTTGAAAGTATGAAAATATATCTCCACACGGTCAGACTGAAATGGTAGCTACTGGTAAAGTCATAAGAAATGTTTTAGCAAAAAACTTCAAATGAGATAATTATGTAATTAATGTTAGTATAGAAAATATACTTATATTTTTTATTAATTTTGATATACCGATAATATAAAATATACTTATATTTTTAATTAATTGATCGAATTATGTATTGTTTGGTTACACCATCTCCTGTCTGTTACAAATTTTAATTGGTGAATTTAATCTTACTTATAATTAATAAATAAGTATTTCTATAATATACTACTTTTTATTCGATAACAACTTCTTAATATATATCCAATTGCAAAAAAGGCAAAGGCTGCAATTTGTTAAACACTAGGAACAAACTTTAAGATGTACAACATCTGTAACAAAAGTTGACATTGTTCATATTCATATTTAATATATGTGGTGTTGAAATATCATAAACAAAATAACTATTAAGCTTAACGTTTAATATATATATATATATTAGAAGTACTTCATAAAACGATTGTACATCACACTTTTAAGAGGAATATTAATATTCCTCAAACAAATACTCAAAATGATTTGAGACATATATCGTCTATAAGGAACATTAGATAACATATGAATTATTGCATGTTTACCCAAGTATTTGATTTTCATCATTTTCTCCATCTTGTGATTCTTGATTTCCACTTTCATTTTGTTCAGAATTTTGATTATTCACATTATTTTCCGATCCTGAATGTTCAGACATATACTGAGTAGCCTTTTTTTTGCAGAGAGAATTGAGACAGAAATAAAAAATGAGTAGAGATCTTACACTTTTCTCGAATATGAAATGACTGAAGAAGATGGTTTACTGCCGCTTTATAT
This sequence comes from Solanum etuberosum, assembly GCA_029582245.1. NCBI lineage: Eukaryota > Viridiplantae > Streptophyta > Magnoliopsida > Solanales > Solanaceae > Solanum > Solanum etuberosum. The sequence continues at coordinate 79,930 of JAJONR010002751.1, forward strand.
AATTAAAAAAACTGTTTTAACTTCCTCTGCTATAGATTTTAAACACATTTAAATTTTACTCTCTAATTCAAAATTAGTGTTTTACTTTTACATTTTTTCAATTTCTCTATGTCTTTTTTTTTCCTGGGTTCACATGGACCTATGTTTCCTCCCAAGATCATAAAGTACTTAAATATAGATGTGTCATTTAATGCGATGATGATTAGATACATCTTTCTCAAAGAAACTTAAATCTTGTATTTATCTTTTTGTTGTTCTTTTAAAATGGGGCATGATCTCTGAAAACTCCATCATGATGACAACAACTGAAAAATACACGACCTAGTAAGGCATCTGCTTTAAGCACCTAAATTTTGAGACCCCAAAAAGAAAATTGATTGGTAAATTTTATGATTTTTATTTCACTTAAAACAATATTAAACATTATAAAAAAAAATTAAATTAAAAAAAAAAAAAAGGAAGAAAAACTATCTATTTTTTATTATTTTGTAAAGTTAAACACTTAATGTCTTTTAAGAATATATATATATACACTTAATGCTTGAAGTATGCTGTGATGATTGGGTATCTATCTTGTTCTTTTTTAAATCGAAAAAAGTTTAAATATATCATCGAACTTAGAGAAAAGGTTCAGCTATGCTATGCTATGCTATCTGATTTGTATCAATATTAATTCGTTTTGTGGTTTCTGCAATCAAAGTTAGTTGTTAAATTGATGAAACAATAGCAAACAAAGAAAAAGAAGAACCCTTGATTCAATTTTGGGCACCAGGATGGTTATAGAAATAAATAATGATTAACCGCCTTTATATAATAACGATATTACTGAAAATATGGTTAACCGCCTTTTAAAAAAAACGGTTTTAACTAATTAGTGTTTTGCTTTTATTTATTTTTAATTTCTTTGCAAAACTAATAGCAAAAGATTCTTTCTTTGTATGTTTTTTTGTTTCCGAGGGGTTTCTCCGGATTCACGTGAACTCATGGTAAAAGATGCGAGAGATTAGTTATGGATGATTTCAAGAAAGTAGAAGAAGTATTGGGGTAAGGTAATTGATATAACTTCAGTGAGATGACCTAGATAGAAGGTTACAGTAAAGTAATTAAAGTGTGTACAAACTGACGTACATGCAGCCACGATATATAATCAAATATGAAGCTTACAAAACTTTATATGAAATATGAAGCATTAGATTCACTATAGAGGGTTCCATAAAATCATAATTAGTAGTTTTATTTTTCTTTTATATTATTAATATTAATATATCCAATGTTGTAGGCATTCTTGGTAAAAAAGAAAACATTTCTCCACACGAAAAAAGAGACTAAAATAGTACCTACTTATAAAGTCTTTTCATATGAGATAATTATATAATTAATGTTGGTATAGAAAGTATACTTTATTAACTTTGATATACCAGTGACACACTTAGAAGATAACATTATTAAGTCAAACCAATAAATATCTTAAAATAAAGGCATACTACATAAACATTAACTCCTTAACTTGATTTCGCAGGTTACTATGACCTTTAACTTTGTTAATGCATCAATAGACAATTTAACACTAAAAATTGCAGGTCATATGCGTGATATACAAACGCTCCTACAATAATCAGTTCACGATCTGATTTTACGTTTACGTTTTTTCAATTTCTTTTTTTTAAGGGGTCTCGGGTTCACGTGAATCCATGCTCTTCTTCTAAGACAATATTATATATTGAGCTTACAAAAAATATTGGGCAAAAATAATTTGGGGAACGTTTTAAAAGACGAATTCAAACAATTTTCTGTGACGGAACAAACTATCTACGTTTTCTTTCTTGTTAACACCGCGAATAAATAATGCACAGGGCTACTTCCATTCGAACAAAGAATTATCAGCAAAATCGACAAGAAATAATTACAAGACCTAGCTACTACTTTTTAAGTACAAGTGGAGCTGCAAGAAGGAACACATTGATGCAGAACCATGTAGCAGATCATCTCTGAAACTGTCGTTTGTCAGGTCTCTGCTCCGCTCAAGTTAGCCTGCCAAGCAACGAGTCAATCTCTTCCGGGTTCTACCATGCCTGGGTTCTAAAATGAAAGAATATTTTATCCCATTTTCTTCGTTCACTAGGACCTCTAAGCAGTTATCAATTCAGGCGAGCATAAATGGAGCCAACATGGACAGTAAGGATCCATATACCCGACCCCAATTTGCTTGGGATTGAGGCATAGTTGTTGTTGTACTCAGAAGTCAGATCCCTAAGCAAAACATAACATGAAAACAAATAAGTTACTCTAGGTGGCAGATATTGTAACCTCAACATCCTAGAAGGTTTACTATAGCTAGGTGAAATAGAAGGAAGCAAAAGGAAAACAAACAATAAGAGCTAGGTACCTTGTACTTGGTGAGAAAAATGTATTTAAGGACTGTCATCGTCTGAACTAAAATCATCAATTCGCCTGTCTGCTATAGCTGGGAAAAGCTTCTGACGCTGATGGGGTCGTGCTGAAGGGATGGCTTGATGGGGTCGTGCTGAAGGGATGGCTTGATGGGGTCGTGGTGAAGGGACGGATTGATCAGGTCGTGGTGAAGGGGCAGATTGATCAGGTCGTGGTGAAGGGACAGATTGATCAGGTCGCTGTGAAGGGACGGATTGATCAGGTCGTGGTGAAGGGACGGATTGATCAGGTCGCTGTGAAAGGGTGGATTCTGAAGTTGTAAGAGTTACATTTTCTCTCCTTGGCGTGCTATTTATCTTTCTTGGAGCATTTTTTACCTCTCTGCATACCTTATCCAAAATAACTAGAAAATCCCTAACAATCACAAATAATCGCAAACCTTCATCCCTCTTAGCATTTCCATGGAAATAATCACCTGTGCTCTTAACCAGAGCCATTATTCGCTTTTCTTCCTCAAGTAATGACATGACATCACCCTCAGCATTCTGCACAAAGTTCTTCATGGTCTGGTGAAACCCATCTTCGTCATCTATATTCTTCATCTCTGAATTCAGGAACTCGCGTGCTTTTATAAGTGCATGGCCAAGTTTGGACACTATGCCTGTTAAGTTATCTGCGTCCAGAATGGCAGCTTTTTTCACATTTCCAAGATCACTACTCAAACCGGAGACAACTTGTAAACCAGTATTTCGATACTGATCTTCTTGATCCTGAGGCAAATCCTCGAGTAGATCATCAGACTTGATGCTAGACAAGCTCCGTTGATCCCTGGCAGCACGAGCAGCTCGTATACCTTCTGAGCGGATTATCTCCTGAACAACAAAATGCAACAATGTGGTTTTCCCGTCTATTCCTTTTACATCTGATAATTTCAGAAGCGTGTCAAGCTTAAATGCTTGTGCACCACCACGAAACGTTCCATCGTTCATCCGATTACCAGTTTTTAAAACAGCCTCAAGGAGCTTGAGAAACAGTCTGCTATTCCGGAGTTCTACGCTAGCAGCCTGGACAACAAAAGAGCATGCATGAAACACCAATGTCAAAGGAATTTGGATGCCGCAAAGATAGAAGTTTCTGCCTAGTGCTCATGCATGAAGTCCACTTAGATTAATATTGGAAGCACAAATTCCAGAATATTTCAGAGTATTTCTTCCAATATGAAAACCACAAACAAGTTTGGAGATTTTCACTCTTTACAACCCAAGTGGATGGTTATCAAGAAAACAATCTCACCTCCAATGTGGCAAATGATTCTTTGATCAGTGACGTCTCATCCTGAAGAGTGCACATGAAAAGCAATGTCTCTAGCCTTTTGAATGCAAATGGAACCTCAACCAAAGCTTTCAGGAACCTCTCTGCCTGCCCAAGCCGAGAAAGTTCCCCATTGTAGATCCTCAGCTTCAGTTCTTCCTCAGCAGTTGGTGCCATCTTTATCAAAGTTTGAATGAGTTCAGCAGGAAGCTCATTTCCTGAGTAAATTAAAACCACTAGTCACGCTTTGATAGCTGCAAAGTCTAAGAACACGCGAAATTCCATTTCCAAGAAATATCACTCTAATTAACATACAAGTACATCAACGCGTTACCAATTGACAGCAAATAGCAATCGTATGTTGACAGTATTATCATTGTGATCATGCTACCCTAAGCGAAACTGCTATTGCTTATATATTCTGACATCAAATTTAGAATATGTAACCATTGCAAGGTAAGGCTCTCAGCAAAAGTCTAAAAAAAAAAAGTGATATTGCAGATAAATACTGCTCACTGCAGTAGTGAAGCTGCTCCTAAAGAACATGTACGTGCAGAGAAAGGTTAAAGGGTGTCTCAAGGACAATTACTCACATAAACAAACACCGGGCCTCTAACTAGATAAAATGCACAAATACATCAGTCTAGATATAGTTTCACTTGAATGCATTTCATAACTTTACTTCTGAAGGGAGTCATCAGAAGTCGAGCATTTCATAGACTTCAGGTGAAAAGGCAATATCACACTTCTAGCTGAATTAATAAAGCAAAGAGCACTTATGTGGGGAAAAAAAGAAAGAAGCCAAACTCGACCAACATCGATCAATACTAGAACTCCTTCCTTCACAAGTAACTTACCTACGTTTGAGAAAATTTCCTCATCGATGATAATGGTACGATCTAATAAACTAACACTAGTTACATTCGTAACTACTAATGAGAAACTGTTTCAACTATTTCAGTTTCACATTTGGATACACTTTCATATCAATTATTAATGTGATGATCCAATTTAGAATATTTTCAAGTTATCTCTGCAGTAGTGAATTAAGACATTCTAGTTTAAGAGCTGTATCACAGAGCAGAAACTTATGTGATAAGGAAGCATAATATACTATAATTAGGCATTTGGAACAACAACTTCCAAGATCAATTTCAGAACGACAAATAGAATACAAAAGCAAGTAAATCTTTAAAGATCAACAATGAAGCAGAGGTCGATACAAGATTTACCCTCAATAGGTTCAGAGTGGGTGCAGTCTATATACCTGGTTGTGTCTGCACCTACTGCCGAGAGCTAAGATTGGCTCGTGGAATGAAGGCATGTAAATAGTTCACCACAGAAGCATAGAGTACAGCTACAACTAAATCTTTTAGGACATTCAAAAAATTTCAATGATTGGCAGGAAGGAGATGGAAAATCGACAATCAGTAAAGCACAATTCTTTCCTTGAATAACAAGATAACCAGCAAGAACAAAAACAGAAATATTGCCCAATAACTCAAAACACTTGAAAGGTGAATGTGCAGATGAGTCTTGCGCAACTCCTCTTCCTCCACTTTTTTTAAAATTTATTTTTGATTCAATCTTCCACAGATTTTTTTTTCTCCTTCTATTAAAGTGTGAGTGCTGAAGCAAATCCATGCAAACATTATTTATATGTTAATCATTGCGAAAGATCATAGAAGCCTCTAGATAATCATTCAGTTCTCTGAATTAGGGAATCTGTAGTCAATCAACATGGGTTTTTATTCAATATAGTGCTAAAGAAGACATTCTTTTTAGCAGTTCTTTGACATTTAAACATTGAAGGAGTGAAAGAAGGAACAGATGATCACCTTCTTTCAGTGCATCACAAACTTCTTCAGTTGTCACGTTTAAGGCTTTAAGAAGAATAGATAAATTTTGGGCCTTCTTCTGGTCAATGATTTGAATATATAGATTGGAAGCATCTTGGGAGGAGTCCTTCTTTGAGCCATTCTTCTTTTTTTCAGCAGAGGCAAATCCAAATAGAGTCTCTATCTGCTCTTCATCAAACCTGTTAAAGGATATTCACAGTCTATTGAACTCCTTCCTAAATTAAAATGATTTAAAGCTGCATAAAGCAAGAAATGGACTTACTGGAAAGATCCTGCCTTGACATGATGCCAAACCATTGATTGGTCAGTGTTGGCTTGAACCTTATCCCAGAAGAAAGGCTTAAGCTTAGTTTTGGGATCGGTATCTTCTTCCTCAGTTGAAGCACTTGTGGATGCATTTGGTCCAAGAGGTGAAGTTCGAGGTGGCTTCAAGCCCGTGGAAGGTGGCCGAGGTGGTGCTCGAGGACCAGGCTTCATAGGTGGTGGTGGAGGAGGTCGAGCTGTAGGAGGACTTGGGCCAACAGACGAAGGCCTTACTGGTGGTGGAGGTGGTGCAGCAGGTGCAGGAGTTGTTGGCTTTGCAGGAGGCGGAGGTGCAGGTGGGGCAGGAGCTTCAGAAGGAACCGCCCTACCAGGGGGAGGTTTCAGTGGAGGCATTCCAGCTGGTCCCGTCCTTCGAATCTCAATTTTAGAATCATCAGTGGGATTGTTATTGAATGAATGATTTCCAGCATTATTGAATGAAGATCCTAAAGCAGATGACTTATGTGATGAATAGTCACTCGAGCTTAAGCTAAGAAGAGGTCTCTCATCATTCAACCCCTTTTTGGATCTCCTACAGCACTTACAACAACAGCATATGCATAGAAGTACTATGAGAACGGATATGGCAGCAGCAGCGGCTATAATAGGAACTCCAACCGTGTTTGTTTTCTTACTGTCTTTAGCTGCGGATTTCTTTTTTGAGTTTTTGTCATCTCGTGATTTAGCTGGCTTTTTATTAGGAGGGGCAAGAGGAGGATTAGGTGCTGCTTTCAATATGCGTCGTTTATGAGCTCCGTGCCAGGAGGAGAGAAACTCTACACACCTGGCATACCAATTTGGCGAGCCCTTCTCCTCTCCACATATAAGAAACAAGAGATTTTGTTCCCTCAAACAACCTAAAAGAGCTTGCTTAACCAGCGGATGCAAGTCACCGATATGCTTATGTTTTTCTGAGCTACTTTTAAGAAGGACTTCGTCTCTCACACTTAAAACTTCCTCCGCGACATAATACTCGAGATCTTCAACAGCTTCATTAGCACGTGTTAACTCTATCCTACAGTTCAACCACAATAGCTCAACCTGCAAGAGAAGATTTTATCAAACTTTCTCATGAATGCTCATTCTCAAACAAGTTCATATCAAATTAGTATTAACATCTCACAATAATTAATTTCAGGAGAGTCATAGGTGGAGCTTCTTTTTTTTTGAAAGAAAGCAAAGGTGGAAAGAACGCAATTGAAAAGGCTAGAGTGATATGGAACTGTTCAGACTTCAGCCTGATTGATTTTGACTTTCATCTTTGAAGGCTTTACTTGGGGTTCTCTTTCTCAATTATAATCTAAGGGTGGAGATGAATTATTTTTCGTTATGGCACTTTTCGCTCAATGTTTCTGCTTTGGTATTGAAGATATCAATTAGTGCGTAAATATTCAGGCCCAATCTATAATGCAAACTCAGTTTTCTTTTCACTATGTTAATAGAAACAAGAACATAAAACACGTCGCAAATCAAAGAAAACAAAGAAAGAATATAAGCTTTTGTTTATCAAGAAAAGAGAAGTTAGTAAGGACAAAAGAACAACACAAATGACAGTTGATCCAGAAATGAGATCAAGCATAGGTTGTTCTAGCACCAACAAAGAGTTGTTTCTCTGATTAATCGACAGTAACTCCACAAAAGCATAAAATCATTCCACAACAAAAGAAACTGAATATGGCAATTAGGAAACATATACTCCCCCTTTATCACAAACCCCTACAATTACATATTCGTCGAAGACAATGGAACAAGTAATGTTCAATTAAGTAACTCAAAACTTCAAACAAACATTTGAAAAAGACAATAGAAAAGTGTGGTACCATGTCCCTGTTAATCTCAGGAGAGTTGATGAGATTGTCAAGTAAATGATCTTCTGAGTCCTTCTTGCTTCCAAGTGCTGCTACCAAAAGCATAAAGAAGAACACAAAGAAATGAACTACTACTCCTCTCACACCCATTTGCCCTTGAATCAGCATCAAAGAAGTAGAAAATGTTTTTCATTAATGATTCTAGATAAACCCCACAAACCCCTTTATGCCTCAAATCCACCAAGGGCACACAAAAAGATCAAATTTTTTTCTGCATTTAACCTCCCAACTCTAAATGGGTCTTCAAAAAAAACAATATTTCCACTTCCAAATGCCTTACTCACAACAAATCTTTGAAACCCACCTCCAAATTTCATGCAAAAAACATAATTACAGTGACATCAAACACCACAAATCGAAAGAAAAAAAAAAAAACTCTTCTCCGGCAATAATCGAATCAAAAATTCGACAAATCAAACCTACCTCCCAAAATTGTAAAATCAATGAATCATAATCTACAATGTCATTCAAAAATCAAAACCTAGGCCCCGCACCCAGAAAAAAAAAAAGTTTATATAAATTCTTTTTCAGTTGGGGTTTTTGTATGCAACGAGATCGAGCGAAAAAATGCTCAAATACAAATAATCATACAAGGATTGGGTGCGGGTCAAGGAGGGGCATGAAATTGACCCGAAATAATTCTTTGAGCAGAAAAGTGAATTTTTTGTTGTTGTTTGTGTATGGATAACTAGCAAAATCTACCAATCGTTTATGGCATTTTTGTTGCTCTCTGTAATTCTACATAATTTTGTTTAATCCATTTCTTTGAATTTCCCATACAATAGAAACCGAAAATGGCGCTGAAGAGATGCATGCATGGCATCTCAGGGGTGGTTCATTTTTATTTCATCTCATCATTTTTTATGTTATACATAAATATGTAATTTCTCCGTCCCCATTATTTGACTAAATACAAAGTTTAAGCAAAAAAAAAAAAATGGATTTTCAAAATTATATGATGTTTTATATGGCAATTTGCATCCTATGTGACGTCTTATATGTATTATATGTCATGTAGAATGCATATGTTCACTTATTCAATTTTAAGTTTATTGTGTATACTCAAAGTTAAATATGGCATAATACATAAACATGACCCTTAACTTGACTTCAGCAGACAACTATGCCCTCCAACTTTGAGTGTGCACAAGTAAACACTTAATTAAACTTGTATAAAATTAAACAAGTATACACACGTGTCCTACCTGGCATAATACGCATATTTTATAACTCAATTGTGACACACTGGCCAAATCCACATCCACACAAACATGATAGATGTGTTTGGTATACAAAAAAAAAAAAAACAAGTCATAAATTTCAGTAACACACCACTAAAATGGGGTTAGTCTAAGCTTAAAGCAGACAATATTATTAGGGTTGGAATGAGCTATTAGAGAATGTAGAGTCACTCAACATGCAATTTTGGGCAATGATGGGGTAAACCTCAACGTTCACTTGAGTTTAAGCAAATTTCACATTCTTAAGAAGATTATCTTTAAAGAGTGTAAACAACAACTTAGCTAAATCTCATGTCGACAAAACACATGAGAGATGATGATAAATATAAGAAAAGAAGCCTTCAACCTTATTGATGTGTGTTAAAGTCATGTCGGCTTAGACCCAAATCGAACAATATCATTAAGAGAATTGTGTTGTTACATGAGGTTAACTAATTTGAAAATTGAGAGTAGTTTATAAAAGTGCCTTTTTGTTTTCAGTATTCAAAAGGAGTACTGGATTCCAAGTTTCCAACCTGCTATGGCCATGAATTTTTTCAATATGGATCTGACAGATTCCATCTGCTTATTTTTTTGCCTTTAGTGGATATGCAGAAATAATGCCATTTGGTAAAAGCTAATTTAATTCCACAAATGAAGAAATATCATAGAAAGTAGAAAGAAAAAATTACTAGAATTACATTTATATCAAAATAATATATGAAATTATCTATTACATATCGAATGTGAGGTTATAATACTAAGATAAACCTCAATGCCTTATATGACAAGCAGTTGGTTATCGCAAGTGGTTGAGACTGAATTTTCACCAAGAAATAGGAAGAACTTAAGTAAACAAACGAATAAATTTATTTTGAACCAAACGGAATAATTTTTCGCTCCGAACCCCTCTAGTCCTACCTGATTCCGTCCTGTGTCTCAATTCAACGACAACCGTTGATTTATTTTGGTGTTCCACAAGTAATTTTCTCATACTTTTATTATTATTTTTTGTATATAAAAGAGAAAAAATCTAGAAAAGAAATATATTCTCTTATCTTTACAGCACATTTTTCCAAATATTCCATAAGAATTTGTTCTTTTCTTTGATTATTTGTACCACTAGAATTAGTATAACAGAAATTCAAGTCTCAAATTCTCATCCACCATTATTCAAATTTTTGATTTTCGATTTTTCATCTTTGAAATTTAATTCAATGACTAGTTACAAACAACTTGAAGTTCAATTTGAAGAACCAAATCCAAAAAAATGGTGTGTTCCATTAAAAGAAGATGTGTTTGTGAAATTCATGAACAAAGGGAATTTTATAACACATAAGGCTTTGTGTGAAGGTTCACTTTTTAGTCCACTTTTGTTTGGCAAATTTTTTGATCCTTCTGATGCATTTCCACTATGGGAATTTGATTCAGATGTGTTATTATCCAATGCAAAAAGTTCCAATAATAATCAGTACAAAGTTGATTGGATTCAAACTGAGACAGATTATGTGTTCAAAGCAGAAATTCCAGGTGAGTAAAGAGAGATCTATTTAATTTACTTGAGTTTTATATTGTTTTATATAAAGGCAGATTCAAGATTTGAATTTTAGGTTTCTGATTTTACTTGAATGTCATTTTAGTGGAACTATAGTATTGTAGGATTTTATTTGAAACTACATTATAGCAATTTTGAACTCCCTTTATCGCTATACTAGAAGCTTCTATGATATTAAAGAAATTTAACAATTAATGTGTATATACAAAAAATATATATTTATTTTTACTCTATTTGTATAATATAATTTTTCTGGGAAAGAATTCGATTAAGCCTCTTTCGTTACATGTAGCTTTGCTCCTTATTTATGGTTCACAGTCATGTCTGCTTCATATATGATCAGAATAGAATATGTTGTCTAAACTCTTTATAAATATTATCGCACACTTGTCTGATTTTCCAAAACTGTTGTATTTTTGAAAGATCCAACATGCATCAGACAATGTTTTTGAAAATTTTGATATTAATATAAGCGGAACTACATATAGGACACTTCTAGCAGTTAGCCCCCTACACACTAGACCATGTAGGCTGTTGAATTGACTCGTTCATGAAGGTTACGAGGACAATTCAACGGCCTACAAGGCTACAACTCCATTGGCTAATGTCCCATGGAGATGCAACATGTTGTAGTTTTCTTGGCGGGCCTTAATCAGGGGTGGAGCTACAAGTAGGATTGGTTCAGGTTTCCATTCAGTAGAGGCGTATCTATGATGAATTTAACGTATTCAACTGAACTCATTGCTCTCAACTAAAACTATGGCATACATATGAAAAAAAGATCAAAATGTATATACTCTTATTATCAGTTTACATTCATTAAATTGAACCCCTTTCTTACATGTAGCTCCGCCCTGATTTTCAAATATTAACTCATTAACACTATTGACATCTGTTGCAACAGGTGTTGGTAAAGGTATCATTTGTGTCTCCATTGAGGATGGAAAAGTTTTAGAGGTCAGTGGCCAATTGAGGCTGAAAGTAGAGACGGGGACGAAGGACTGGAGAGCGGGGAACTGGTGGGAACACGGCTGTGTTCGGAGGATTGAGCTGCCTGAAAATGCAGACTGGAAGAAAACAGAGGCATTAATGAGTAATGGTGATCACAAATTCTTAGAAGTTAAAATTCCAAAGATCCCTCCAAATATTTGTGATGTTCCTTGAGGGAACCAAATATAAAAGGGGCAGATAAAGATGTATAAAATGTAATTTATATTTTTGATGAATGATTAATGTTAGGAGAAATATATAGAGTATCTACATGATCAACAAAAGAAACTCAACTATGAAATGTATCAATTGGGAAGAATATAGGAACATGTTTGACCTATTAATATGCAGGATTAATTAGTCTTACTGAAATTTTTATAGCTTGAGGCGTGTCGGATATTTTGTATATGTAGGTAACTGGCCCAACATAATTATCGATGTGTGTCACTATGATACCAACTTGTTATTTGTTTCTTGAGTGAATTTAGTTTTAATTTCTCTGGTACCAACTAAGTTCGTTGATAGAGCTGTATTCACAACTTTTGTTAAGAAAAAATAATTGAGTTGTTGATAACAAGAATGGTAAAAGAGATAGCTTATGGGACTAGTAAAATTAGGTAATCGACCAAGTAATTTACATGCATGATAAAAGAGTATCATACGTATTTATTCACGCCAAAGAATGTCAAGATAGGAGTCCATAACCTAATTCTGCTTTGATTCTCCGATAAAAAACTTTGAAATATCTTCTCCTACCCTATGAAGTAATGGAGCTTGACAATATTATGCTTATAAAAAGCGAAATAGTAAAAAGAGTTGCGGAAAAGTCACCTACCCACGGACTGTGGAGCAGTAACTTGTTTATTTATAATTTTGTATTTGCAATTACTGTTCACACATGGGGATGTAGCTCAGATGGTAGAGCGCTCGCTTAGCATGCGAGAGGTACGGGGATCGATACCCCGCATCTCCACTTTTTTTCTTATATTTTATTTATAATCTAATTGTGATACTTAGATTTTTTTTCTTATATTTATATTTATAATCTAATTGTGATTCTTAAATTAGTAAAACTTTATTTTAAAAGAAAGACTAGATAAACTCTTGTTATTCTTTTTTCTTCATATGCTTAGCTATACTAATCTAATTATTATTTTCATTTAGCATGAAAATTTTCAGTAAAAATGGTAAAAAAACACTTACCTATTTTAGTTCATTCATAACAATAAAAAAATTTACCTATATTTGGTATTTAATATGCATCCTCTCACATTATCAAATCACTTATATAATAAATTTATATGATTTGATATAAACACATACGCGAGTAAGTTTTTTATTGTTACGATCAAAACAGACATTGCAACCCAAATTGGTAAATTTCCTAATCTATCTTCCCAACTTTTTATTCTTTATTAGAAGTTACTTTTCTAAAGCAAATACTTAATCAAGGGTTAAACTGGAAGAGAAGAAAGAGGTTAATTAAGCAATGATTTCATTCTTTAATTAATCAATTCACGCAAAATTTTCTTTATTTATGTATAAATCTTAACTTCAAAATTTTCCTTTCAATAGTTTAAATAGTTGGTCAAAAACAACCTCATAAAATTGGTAGTTTCTTGTCAGGTCACAATTATAAAGCATAAAGATTTGTAAAACTGAGAATTTAAATGCAACGACCAAACGTACCAAGTCGCAAAAAATTCAAGGCCACATAGTGATTATTCAACTACTTTCCATCGAAATCGAAATGAACTCAGATAATAAAATTAGCTCATGAAAATATGGCTTACCTAAATTTAACCTAACATATTCACAATTTCTTTTCTGATCTTAAATTGTAAAACACACCGACCAACTATATAAGTTTGAATCAGAACATTTAGTAAGAAGATTCAAAATTTTCAATTTGCGATCTAAAGCAACTTTTGATCGAACAACGTCCTTTGATGTGCTCTTGTTTAATGAAAATGTATATCCAACTACTACTTTAGTATGCCTATTTAAGATCAAATTAAAATTCGTGTTGAAAATTGGTAACTTGTAATTTAATGATTTTTTTATAATAATATTGTCTAGGAGGTCATAAACTTGTACATACCTCAATTAATTTCACGTAACTTTATCTATCAATGCTAGAAGAAACTAGTGATTTCTTGCAGGCCACCAACTTTAATTTGGACGTTGCTTCTATGTCTTATTCAGTTTCTTCTCTTGTCAATTAATTAGTTGAGAAGATATTATTTTCATGTCAATGGTCTCATTCTCCAACAAATAATTCATCTACAACTTAACAAATTTAATATTTGCCACGTGTAACTTCAATTATTTGCCATTTGGCCTTCACAAAAAAATAATACAAGAGTCAATGCCATCTAAAAAATTTCTCGTCTACTTTCTTTTAATATTTATAAATTAAAATAGCCTTAAAAATTTGGGGAAATGGGAGTAGTTATAATTTTTCAACGATATCACAAGATATCAAGGATAACAAGAGTCTGCATCAAACTTACGTATACTTCGACTAATTGATTTCATAAGATACTTGTCATTTCTTACGGATAATAAATACCACGTGTATTAAATAATGTTGTCCAACTATGGCTAGAACTGAAGGGAAGAGTTAGTATTTTTTTTTTCTTTGCTCTCGACTATAGTTTTTTTCTTTTTTCTTTTGTCTTTACTAGGATGTAAACCTGCATGCATTAGACCTCACGATTCTCAACTCGTCATTTTATTAATTAGTTTCTTGACTTGAAAGTGACCTTTTAATTGGAAAGCAAACGTAAAATGACAGTACATGCAAAACCTTGCCAATATATGTTAGGAACTACAGTATTATATACTGTTACATTAGCGTGAAAGGACTGTCATACATATTTGCCAAAAAAGCCATAATATATGGAGGAGTAGTTATAGTATCATAACAACTATTTGTTTGATCACCGCAAAAGGTTGTGGACTCATGTGGTCGAGTGATAAATATTCCTCCAAATTTTAATCAGTATGGTCTCGAAATCAAGTCATGGCTATATGTATATGTGGAGCCGATCGCCTTTGATAGTTAGAGAGTTGATATTTACCGATCCCAAAAAGAACTTTCTGACATGAATTCAAATTAGTCAAGTTCCGATCAATATTATATATCGTTATATATATATATATATATATATATATATATATATATATATATATA
>JAJONR010002755.1:0-36574 GCA_029582245.1 Solanum etuberosum
AGTCTATGCTAAAAAGACTAAGGAATCATCTAAAAAGTATGACCCTTTCTTACCCACGATGACTACATGATTTATGGAAACTTGAGTTATTATGAACTCGTCCCCATATCGGTGCTCAATACTACTCCCAAAATATACTCAACTCATATGTTTTAAAAACAAAAACTATTTCTGTAGTTTGAGATAGTTACTCAAAAACTAGCTCAAAGTCTCTCTTGGAAATTGGTGTTTTCTTTCTTGTTTAAATGTGAAAATATTTCAACTCTTGGGAATACTTAGTCCCCGTATAATCATTTGAAGAAAATGAACTTTACTCTTACTCTTTACTCAACTCAAAACTCAAGCCTTAAAACAAAGTTAAAACGTTTGTAAAAGACTTTTGGGAAACTCTATGAACTTCTCTTGACTTGACTCTTAACTTTCCTTGAATTGAATTATGGATTCAAGGCTCATGATCTCATGTTTATGGATGATTTCATGATGTCTAGACGTACCTTAGAGTGTAGAAATCAACTAGGAAACATAGGTACGTTGCTGAGTGGCGCGGCGCCCCACCCCTTTTCCCAGATTTTTGACGAATTCTATTGGTCGTTTTTCAACTCTAAACCCTCTAAATTCAATTGGGTCTTTTCCCAAACACTTAGATTCGACTATATCACCACAATATGTAAGAATTTACTCAAAATCATACTTAACCTCATGAATCAAACTCAAGAAACTTCTCAACAACAAGAACCCACAAGAACCCACAAGAACTTAAACAAATTTCATCAAGAACTTATAATCTTTTCTTTCAAGAACACAATTACACTGAATTGAATCATGATTGGCGCGTGGGTGAACTAACCCAATGCTATGTGATCTCACATACCTCGTAGGATTGAATCCTTGGCGAAATTCATGACCAAAATCGCAAGAACTTGACGAATCTTGAGCTTTTCTTCTCCTTTCTCCTCTTGAGTTCTTTCTCCAAAAACCCTAGCGTAGATTTCCAATTATCTAAACTGAACCAATTTAGTTTAGACCCCAATTTAATTGATAAAAACAAATTAATTTTATTGGGTATGGAAAAGTTCAAAATACCCTTCCAAAATCCGGTTTTGACTTTCCTTATTTAGACAACCCAATTTTGAATGTCCATATCTCCCTCATACAAACTCTAAATCGAACAAACTCAGCGGCGTTGGAAAGATAATTCAAAGATCTTTCCGAAGATATCTTATAGCACACCTAACTCATCCTGAGCTAGGAGTTATGGTCATTTGAAGTTGACCCAAAACTCAAACTTAAAATAACTTAACCAATTTTTTCCAGATTTTTCATTCTTTCCAAAAACGACTCTTTCTAATTCTAGCTCTTTCTAGTTCTTTCAAATAGTGAGGTGTTACATTCAATCTTCAGATTTTATTTTATATTAATTACGTGACTTATTTTACTTGGTCTTCTTTTGAATTTCTTGCATCTGCTCAATTTTTTCTTCTTTTTTTTATTTTTTTTATTTTAAGAAATTTATACTAATTAACATAGAATACATGTGCAACGCACATGTTCGAGAACTAGTTTACTATAATGATAATAATTTTATTCCAAGAAACCAGTGTTTGTTAAAATGGCATTCGATAATTTTCTAACACCTCCACACATAGAAAAAAAAACAATTTGACTCCTAGCAACCCTTCTAGCAATATACATTCATGAGGTGGTACAATTCCATAACCATAATCATCACAATATTTATCTTCTTATACAATATAATCGACATTTCCATAATAATCATTTTTCAATAATATTTATGCCTACTATGGCATATACAAATTAAAATTGGAACCATTAGATTCTTAACTATTCAATATTTGAAATTCATTAGCTCGACTAGGGATAGCCTATTGCTTTACTAATAAGAAAAATATAAAAGGACAGAGCGGTGCACAAAATATTCTCCTATTCACATAGAGTTCAGTGAAAAGATGCAACCCAATGAGGTGTGATATACGCTGTCTATCTTGATGCAAGACTCAACAACTGATTCCACGACTCGAACCTGTAATCTATAAATCACACCGGTAGTTAATTATTTTTTTCCAAAAATCCAGTCTTGGTTAAAATAGCATTCCTCATTCTACTAAGATCTCTTCCCTTAAGTGTCCTCCCGACACCTTCACACATAGAAGGAGGATCAATTTGACTCCTAGCAACCCTCTTAGCCAAATATTCATGTGGTGGCAACATTTCAATATCATTACAATCTTCATCTTCTTCAACACTTCCACTATAACTACCATTCTTCATGAATGTTCTTGATGATTTCTTCTTGTAAATCTTGGACCTATGAGGAATGTTAATAGGAACTGATGATTGTTTTGGCACATGAGTAGACTCATTGTTGCTAATTGTAGCAATTTTAGCTCTTGGGATCATCTTTGAAGTAATGGATATTTTCTTCTTCACAACGTGTTGACTCCATACATCTTCTTCTTGAAAATCTCCCTTAAATGCCATTGATTATCCTTTGCTACAAAATAAAACTCTATCATGAATCATGATGTTGCCAATAGGAGGAGAAATTTTTTGTTAAAAAAAAATAAAGAAGAGAAAACACTATTATCATGAGTTGATTCTCACAAAATTTCAAGAATGAGTATGAAAAAATTAATTTCTTGAATGAGTCTTTAAGTTCTATGTATTGTTGGTGTAAAAATATTTATACAATCAGGTTATGTTGCTCGAACTCTTCAAAATGTCATTAACTATGTGTCGAATTCTTCAAAAATAATCCTTTTCTGGAGAATCCAACGCGATTGTGGCAACAATTTTGAAGAATTCAAGCAACATAGCTTGCTTGTGTGTATATTTTTTACATCGACGATAGCTAGCACTTAAGAATCATTCAAGAAATCAACATTTTTCACATAGCACTCAAGAATCATTCAAGAAATCAATATTTTTCATACAATGTCACGGTTGTGTGTCGAATCCTCCAAAAAATATTAATTTTTTTTTAGGATCCAACACGAATGCAGCAACAACATAACAATCAAGTCATTAGTAAGATAATAACATATAAATCACTATAACATACATGAATTGATAACCTTACCAAAAATGCTACTACTAACTTGATAGTATAAAAAATATTTTCACTGATGATGTATATAACTATTACTCTTTGAGTACTAAGAACCAACTAGCAAATTTTCCCAAATATTTATAGGTCTAGTTGGGTTTTCTTGGAAATCATCAAACACAAGAACCTTTCTTCACTTTTGGCCAAATAGATCTTAAAAAAAAGGAAACTTTTTTTATCCTTTTTTCTAAAAAAATGGTACATTGAATTGAATAGCATATTCCACTAAAATCCCAGAAATTATTTTACTGTGGGTTTTACAAAATTCCAAAAAAAAAAATACACAGATTTCAAAGGCTTATATTATAAGGAAAAAAAGAGAGGCAAAAACAGAGAAATAATTAATAAAAACAATAAACATACTCAGTGTAATTTCAGAAGTGAGGTCTGAAAATGTGGTGTATATGGGTGCAGTCGTAACTCCTATTTAGTGAAGATAGAGATGTTGTTTCTGATAATCAGCGACTTAAATAGCAACAATAAACAATGCAATGATTGAAGTAAAGAAAACAATAGTAATATTAAAATTGAAGAATAAAATAATCTCACGAATGAAACGTGGGAACATAAAGTGTATACATACCTTTCTCATAGCTTGTCACGAGAAAAAAAAAATTGAAGCAGAATTGCAAGAAAAATACAAAAGAGAAAATAAGAAAGATACAAAATAAAGCAGAAAAGGCCTAAAAGAAAATGATTATTTTCATGAAAATTTCAATTCCACTATGTGTTCTCATGAATTCCATTTCTCTTCAAAAATTATTTGTAACTGCAACTTTAAAAGGAAAATTGAGGAATTTTTGGTACATGAAAGTTTAAAAAGTGCCCACAGATTATATAAAGTTGTAAAAAAATACTGAAATTAAGGGCCCATGGGAATTCACAAAAGATGTTAAAGTTGCCTATTTTCATTGAATATTTATTTTAGGGATAAGGCACAAGTATTCAAAGATTATGATCAAAATTTCAGAAACACATCTTAACTAAACTAATGTCATCATTGAAGGAATCCACTTCAGTTAATGCCTTCACTGAGTCGGATAAAACATGTCTTATCGCCTCATCAAATAAATGGGTGATTGATTCAGGGGCCACAAATCACATGACAGGTAATCCCAATATTTTTTCTAGCTTTCAATCACACAAAGCACCCTCTCCCGTTACTGTAGCTGATCAACTTGTAACAGTGTTGGATTTGGGACTGTTAAACCAACATCGACTATTACTCTGTCATCTGTATTAAGTCTACCAAAGTTGACCTTTAATTTGATTTCTGTTAGAAAAGTTACAAGAGACCTTAATTGTTATATCTCGTTCTTCCCCGATCATTGTTTGTTTCGTGATCTTACGACAAATCAGATTATTGGTAAAGGACATGTATCTGATGATCTCTACATCCTTGATGAATGGAGTCTCGATCAGTTGCCTGCTCTAGTGTCATGTCTCCATTTGAAGCACATTGTCGATTGGGACATCCTTCTTTACCTCTGTTGAAGAAGTTATGCCCTCAATTGGTCCAAGGGTTAATAAGTGAGCTGAGTCGGCTTTCGATTTAGTTCATTATGATGTTTGGGGACCATGTCATGTCGTCTCCAAACTGGCACAAGTATTTTGTCACTTTTGTGGATGACTTCTCTCGAATGACTTGGATTTATTTTATGAAGAGCCGCTCCGAAGTGTTTACTCAATTTGGTGCCTTCTATGCTGAAATCAAGACTCAATTCAATGCTTCTGTGCGTATTCTGAGGAGTGATAATGCTAAAGAATACATGTCAGAATTATTTTGATCCTACATGAGACAACACGGTATTCTCCATCAGTCTTTCATGTGTTGTTACATCCTCTCAAAATGGAGTTGTTGAGAGGAAGAATAAACATTTACTTGAGACAGCTCGGGCCCTCTTATTCCAAATGAAGGTGCCTAAACAATTTTGGACCGATGCAGTCTCAACGACTTGTTTTCCTATTAATCGCATACCATCTACTGTGCTTAATGGTGATATGCCTTATAGTGTTCTTTTTCCAAACAAGGCATTATTTTCGGTGGAATCTAAGGTATTTGGAAGCACATGTTATGTTCGAGATGTTCGACCATTTGTTACCAAGTTGGATCCCAAGGCATTGAAGTGTGTTTTTCTAGGATATTCTTGCCTTCAGAAGGGGTTACGGTTCTATTCTACTGAACTTGGCAAATATATTGTATCAAGAGATGTGGTATTTTCAGAGACTACACCATTTTTCTATGCACCTCCCATTTGTACAAGTCAGGAGGAAGAAGATGAATGGTTAGTCTATCAGGTTACCCATTCCGTTTCTCCATCTCCCAGTTCTCCTATTGAACATCAATCGATTGTTGTGCCTTTACCACCTGCTCCATCTGCGCTAGCAAAACCACCAATTGTTCAAGTTTACTCAAGGAGAAGAGATACCGGTGATACATGTCCTGCACTAGTTTCTTCATCATCAGATCCTCCTTTGTTTGATCCTTCTTAAAACATTGACCTCCCTATTGCTCTTCGTAAAAGTACACGTACTTGCAAATCCACATATTCAATTGCTAATTTTGTTTGCTATGACCGCTTATCCTCCACTTCTAGATCTTTGATTGTTTCTATAGACTCCATCTCTGTATCCAAAATAGTGAAAGAGGCTTTGAGTCATCGGGGATGGTCTAATGCAATGCTTGAGGAAATACATGCCTTAGAGGAAAACCACACGTGTGATTTGGTGAATTTACCCGAAGGGAAGAAATCAGTAGGATGCAAGTGGGTCTTCACCGTTAAAGTTAATCCTAATGGTTCTGTGTCAAAACTTAAGGCAAGACTTGTGGCTAAAGGGTATGCTCAGACTTATAGGGTGGATTATTTAGACACCTTCTCTCTGGTTTCCTAACTCACTTCTGTCCGCTTATTCATTTCTCTAGCTGCTTCCAAGAATTGACCTTTACATCAATTGGATATCAAGAATGCATTCCTTCATGGTGATCTTCAAGAGGAAGTGTATATGGAGCAACTACCTAGTTTTGTTGCTCAGGGGAAGTATGGGAAAGTCTGTCATTTGAAGAAGTCTTTGTATGGCTTGAAACAGAGCCCCCGGGCTTGGTTTGGAAAGTTTAGTGAGGTGGTTCAAGAGTTTAGTTTGAAAATGAGCAAATGTGATCACTCAGTCTTCTATCAACAATCAGCCGCTGGCATTGTCCTCCTTGTTGTATATGTAGATGACATTGTCATCACAGGAAGTGATTATGCACGGATCTCATCCCTCAAGTCTTTCCTGCATATGAGATTTCATACAAAGGACTTGGGACAGTTAAAATACTTTCTAGGAGTAGAAGTAAATCGAAGCAAGAACGGAATTCTTCTATCTCACAGAAAGTATATTCTTGACCTACTTGCAGAGACTGGAAAGTTGGCAGCCAAACCCTACAATACCCCAATGATTCCCAATGTGCATCTTATGAAAGATGATGGTGATCCTTTTGATGATCCAGAGAGATACATGAGGATAGTTAGGAAGTTAAACTACCTCATTGTGACTCGTCCAGATATTGCATTTGTTATAAGTATTGTTAGTCAATTCATGTCCGCACCTATGGTCAAACATTGGGTAGATTTAGAACAAATTCTATGTTACTTGAAAGGAGCTCCTGGACTCGGCTTATTGTATAATAATCATGGACATACTCGTGTTAGTGTTTTGCGGATGTTGATTGGGCTGGATCAAAAATTGATAGAAGGTCTACTACAGGCTATTGTGTCTTCGTTGGAGGAAACTTAATATCATGGAGGAGCAACACGCAAAATGTTGTATCTCGATCTAGTGCTGAATCTGAGTACATAGCTATGTCACAGTCTACATGTGAAATTATGTGGATACATAATCTTTTAATTGAAATTGGATTGAAACATCATACACCAGCAAAACTTTGGTCTGATAATCAAGTTGCTCTTCATATTGCCTCGAATCCGGTGTATCATGAAAGAACTAAACATATTGAGGTTGACTGTCATTTCATTCATGAGAAGATTCAGGAAAACCTGATTTCCACTGTCTATGTGAAGACCAGAGAGCAACTAGCTGATTTGTTCACAAAGGCACTAAATGGAGCTCGAGTTAATTATCTATGCAACAAGCTGGGCATGATCAATATCTATGCTCCAGCTTGAGGGGGAGTGTTACAGAATATTGTAGGATATTGTAAAGATATTCTCTTACCTTATATAGCTAGCTAAATCATAGAAAGATGTGTAGGATATTTACTTACCTTTGGTAGAACTTCTAGTGATTGTATATATACATGTACTTCTTAACATAGTGAAATACAAGTACTTCTATTCCCATATTTCAAATAACATTTACCAACAAGTCATGAAGAATTTGACCATATTTTGGATTCAAATAAGTAAATGACTGAATAATAGACTATTTGTCATAGCTTCAAAAACTTTCCGCCAGCCCAGTGTTTTGGATGGCGAAAGGCGATAAAAGCCGACAAGGGTCTGCCTCACCACAAAGTGAGACGCGCAGCGAGGTGCTTGCCTTTTTGAAGTACGGCCCAATTAATATCAAAAAATTAAAATATTTAATTGCATAATAAAATAATCAAAATCTCAATAACAAAAACATATAAGAAAATATTTCAATCCAAAAACTGAAAATAGATAGTATATACGTAGAACTTGAACGAGAAAAAAATAGAACAAAAATCAAAACAGTGAAAAAAAATAAGGGTAGAAGTGACCTTGAAGTCTGAAGAAGAAGAATGAAAAATAAATAAAGGAAGAAGAAAGAACAACGTATTGGTTGGACTTTGGAGTCGCCGAAAAAATTCTAGCTGGTCTCTTGAGGAGTCTAGTCGAAAATCCTAAAATTACCTTTAAACTTTTAAAACCCTAAATTGGTCGCCTTTTTTTAAAAAGAAAATACAAAAGGCAACGCCTTTCTCGCCATGGCATCGCCTTTTGAAGATCGCCTCTCCACAAAACTAAAAGGCGATGAAGGGTCGCCTCGCCTCTCGCCATTGGCAATGAGGGGATCGCCTTTCACAACATTGCGCCAGCCAAACTATAAAATAAATCTAGAAAAAACTGTAACTCTGGCTTTTGTCAAACGTACTTATGAAGCTGTTGTATCATCATAAAAAATATATACCACCATACCTCATAAGTGCTTAACTATTTCACGGTTCTTTTTCATCAGTGAGAACCGTAAGACTTTAGAAATACATATTGAGTTGTGACTGTCATGTTAGAGCACTTATTATAATGGACATACTGAGTTGCCAATTTTGAACATGCTCTTCTGCTAATGATCTAATTTCAAGTTGTCCTTAACTTGGTTACATAGTGGATAGGTTTGATGAAGCCAACTCATTAAAAATGAAGGGTACATATGTCCCTACACTTGCAGGATTATGTCCTCAGAACACAATATTCTTTTTTTGTTTTTGTGTTCTTTATCTTTTTGAAATTCGGATTAGGGTAAAGTATCATCTTTAGTGTGGTTTATAAATATGTAATGTTTAACTTCAAGAAATCAATAAACCAATATCCTATGCTAAATGATCATCTAGTGAATCCGCATAAAGCACAGTTACGTGATACAATCTCGAAGGAGATAGTATATTAGTTAATTGCCTTATTCTTGCTTCCAACCAAGATTACTACTACCTATGAAATTGGAAAGCCATCGGCAAAGAGATTATATGATATTCTAAGCTCTTTTCATGAGATACAACCACTTTAAACTGAAAACTTTGATTGGTATCATGCTACTAAAATAGACTATACAAACATTTACACTGGTGATCTGGAGTATATTGATGCAGAAAAATTAGACTTCAAGCATACCTCGCCTCAAGTACTTCTGAAAAAATTCTGAGCCAACTAACCTTATGAAGGTCGTGGTGGTATGTTATACTAAGGTCTTTACAAGCACGGTTTTTCCAGTGCTCTGGTACCTTTAGGCTTTAACCAAATCGATAAACAGCAAAGTCAAAGCTTGAAGGAAAAATCTGTAGTCGCTAAGGTTACAAACTTTAAGGATTGAAAGCAATGCTTAGCCAACAGAAGTTTCTTTTGTCTACATCCCATTGACTCTTCCCCTAAAAGGTAACTTTCATATGTTATCACATTCTTTTCTTTCGCTTAAGTACATGTATTTTGCCCCTAGCATCAAAAGCTTTGTTTTCCCTTTCCACATTTACAGTGTTAAAAGATGTAATACTTCCCCAAGATCTAAAATATAAATATCTTCAAGCAAAAATCAGGGCATTGACTCAATATCTTGAAATAGAGATTAAATAAAGATTCATGAAACAACAGAAGATTCGACCTAAGATAAAACAGACACGTAAACTACAAAGCATGAACCTAGAATAAAATGACTAAGCATATAAATCAATAAATACAGAAAGAAAAATAAGAAAAGAGGTGATTAACTTTATTAGGGTAGCCTCTTGGGACGACGAGCTTAGAAGCTGACTTCTAACACTACCAGCGAGCTCCAGTGAACCCCAACAAACCAAAAGAGATTTTGTAGGCATTTCAGACGGCTGGACTACGTAGTTTGATAATGATTTACTGGTCTAAAAACAATGGAAATTTATGCATGGAAAAATAGATATATTATAGTAATTTATAACTCATACATCCCTGATATGATAGTAGTATGCCGGGCCAAAGCTTCCAGGGTCTCATCCCAAGATGAGAGATATTCCGAAATCATTTAGAAAATATTTATATAAAAAAAAACTCCCAGGATAAAATAAATTAGAATTTTAAAATGTTAAGTGGAAATCATTATAATCTTTAAAAAAAAAATATCGATACCATATATTGTGTAAATACTTCAGACTTCCAGGTAGGGGGAGGGATCTATTGTGTAAAAAGTTTTTGTTTACTTTTGCCTATTGTTTTATTTATGTTGTTAATTTATGGCTTCCACAATTTTCTACCCTTATATCCATTACTTGTTGTTATAGGTTACAGGTTGGCTTACCTACTAGTGGGTTATAATAGGTGTCATCATGATTCGAGAAATCGGATCGTGACAAGTTGGTATGAGAGCCCAGGTTCATCGGTCTCACTTGTACAAAGTTAATTCCTAGTATATTCCTATAGATCGATGTGGAGACATTCGTATCCTATCCTTGGGAGGCTATAAGGTGTCATTAGGAATGCTCTCTCTTTCGTATCACTTTCATGCAGCGTGTGTATTATTGGTTTCATGGAATCTCACTTATTTAACTCTTTCACAGGATGGCTCATACGCATCTTGCGGTGGTCAGGGGTAAGGGTCGACCTCCCAGTTGGCCAGGGCTACAACACCAGTCCCAAATAAAGAGAGGGATCTGAAGCCTGTAGTGGACCCTCCAGCAGCACATGCTCCTACTCAACCGATGGGGCCGAGGCCAGCCCAGCCGCCACCCAGACCAACTATGGCTCCCGAGCTTCAGGAAGCCACTACTCAGTGGTTGACCGTACTTTGGGGTATGCAACAGGCCTCAACTACAGTTGCACCGGCACCAGCCCCACATGCCCAACCTGCAGCAGAGGCACCTTAGGTATAGGTGCCACATAGGGGTGCCCAACCCAGATTGCGGCCAAAGTTATGCTGCTAGAGAAGAAAAATATGCTCGTAGTGTTTCTTAGACTTTCACCTCCGAGGTTTTCTGGGGCTGTGGTTGAGGACACCCATGAGTTTCTCACTACTTGCCGCGAGCGGCTATATACTCTATGTTTGGTGGAGTCGAGGGGAGCCGAGTTCACAGCTCACCAGCTAGATAGGCCATCCAGGTAGTGGTGGTGTTCTTACATTAATACTACGCCAGCTAGGTCTCCTCATTTATCTTGGACTGAGTTTTCTGAGGCCTTTTTGGCTAGGTTCATCCCCCGTAGCATCATAGATCATCTTTGGGATCAGTTCTCCATGTTGGAGTAGGGCTCAATGATCGTATCCGAGTATGAGGCAAGGTTTCACTTCTCCCTCCATTCTAGTATGATCCTATCTACTAAGGAGGAGATAGTTTAGTGTTTATGAGACTCCAGTCGTAGATTAAGACACAGGCTATGGTCTTTACAGGTCGTTCTTTTCTAAATGTAGTTGATCATTCCCGTACTATTGAGCATTTCCGTCATGAGGCCCATAGGGGCAGCGATAAGAGAGCTAGGCATGAGGGCACTATAGTGGGTCCCGTTCTAGGCCTAGGGACTCCTATAATAGGTCCCGATAGTGGTTTTAGTAGGGTCAATCTAGCCGGCCTGTTCAGACCTCACTACAGGCTTTAGAGGGTGACCGATATATTAAGAGTGAGGTCAGCTCGAGCAAGAATTAAGATGGGTCCTAGTCAAATTCTTCAGGCCGTGGTGGTCATTCCGTGGGCCGATTGTCTCAGGGTTGTTATGATTGTGGAGAGCTTAATCATTGGTCCAGAGATTGCCCTTTAGGTAGGCGGATTGCTCCTGATCCACCGGCATCCACACCAGCACCTTTGGTTAGAGGTCAAGCTCAGGGTCAAGACTGTTGTGGTGGTCACCAGGTAGCCCCCACAGAGCTCAGTGTTCAGCTTCATGATCTCTTGGGTATAGGATTCATTAGGCCTAGTGTATCGCCTTAGGGTGTTCCCATTCTATTTGTGAAGAAGAAGGACGGTACAATGAAGATGTGTGATGTGAGACCAAAAATATTATATTTTTAATCATTATTTGTCTCATATTTAGTATTTTTATTTGTACTTTTTTAGCATAAGTCTTATTGATTGTGTTTAATAGTAGATTTTATTTGTAGAAGTAAATTGGTGTAATATTGAAAAACTTTGGAATTAAAACGAATTAAAGATGGAAGATTATAGAAGGAAATCAAGCAGACGGCTCTATGGATAAAATTGAATATAATAATATATAATAGGTATAGCGGCAAAACGCAGAATTGAAAAGAATTTGAAGGAAAGCCATATGCCACGTGTCAACAGTTGAAGGACCCCAAATTTTGTGAGGCAGTTGGTGAAGCAGTTCCACGCGGAACCCAATCCTTTTTGGTTTTGGGTTCCCAATTAGTGTTAGACTCAATTATTTTATTTAGGGTTTTCTACATCTATAAATAGTTCAGAAGAATAATTATTAGGGGGAATCATACTTGATAGAGAAAAGCCATTATACTTTTTAGGGTTCTTTTCTTCTTTTTCTTTTCTTAGACATTAGTAGTTAAAGACCCTTATTCTGAGGTTGCGGCTACAAATGATTGTTTAGTATTGAATTTTATGGATTAAATTTGGTTACCGTATAAATTGTTCTTTTGTTCTTGATTTAGTATTTCGTGATTGGCCACCATTGAAATAAATGTATTGGCCGAATGGAACTCGGGAGAGAAATAAGAGGATAGAACGTGAACAAAATGAGCATGACAGGGATATACCTTGAGAACGTGGGACAAAATGAGCATGATCTTCTCTAGAGTTAGAGTTGATTTGTATCTAGGATAGGGATATACCTAGAGATCTTGCTTGGATGTCCTTGTAATTATTGTGATGAACCTCACTTGGATATCGAGTGTCTTATATGTCTTATATGTGGTGGTCAAGATGACTATGAAAATGGTTATCCTAACTCTTATGTCCCTCCTCTGAACCCCTATTATGATCCTTCTGTTATTTGTGATGTTGACAAGAGTGATGAAGTGGAGAATGCGAAACACGAGGCTCACATTATGGATTTATTTGAGCAACTAGTGGAGCAAAAAGATAAATTTTAACCACACAATTATACTTTATTACTTAGTGTCAATTTTGAGAAGGAGTACAAAAAATGAGAATGTTGTAAATAATGTTGCTTTGGAGTTGAGGCATATTGGACCTCATTCGAAACATTTTTCTACATTATTCTTGGATGAAAACATAAAACTCGAGTCATCTGAACTAATGGAGGAGTGTCTAGAGGAGGAACAAGGCTCATACATCCTAAAGTTTTCCAGTCCACATTGACAAAATGACATTCCTCACATAAGGACCAAGAAGTGCAAGATGCGACATCTATTACTTGGTTCCTTTATCTTTATACCACCGCCTCTTGAGCGAAACATAAAAATTGATGCAAAATTAGGAGTGCCATATATAAGTTCAAAGTGGAAAGAAAAGTGGTGAACTTAATTAGGTCATTTTTCGACGTTAAATTAGACATTTATTGGGAGAGAACCCAATTCATAGTGTAGCTTCTTATTTTTTATTTTTTAGTGTCACTTTTTTTGTGTGTTGTTTTTGCAGATAAGGTGAAGTCTGAGTACCCAAGATTTGAAACAAAAGAGCACGTTTAAGCTTAAGTGTGGGGTGCGTACGACCCTTGATGAAAATTGAAAGAACATGATACTAGCAAGGCCTAGAGGCCTCAAAAAGATTTCATAACCCTTGTTTTAAATTTTAATTGATGTTTTGGAGATAGAGCATCTTGTCAAGTGTGTGGTGGGGATTCTTCTGCATATGTTGGTTAGGGTGAAGTGTGTTTTAGAGTTGTTTAATATTGATTTTTTAAAATTAAAAAAAGTGAAAAATAAATTTTTTTCGGACAATAAAGTCCATATTGCGGACCTGCACGAATATTTTTTCATAATCTTTTTTTAAAAAAACCTTTTTATTCTTTAGTAGAAGCACACTTAGCTCATCCTTTATTTATTTTTTTCATGTAAAAAAATTTCTTTCTTTCACTCTTACCTTATGTATTGAATTGTTGTAGTGAGACAGTGTCATGTTTTAAGTGTGGGTGGAGGAACAAATTCCTAATTTTTACTATTTTATTGAGTCTTTTTTAAAAATATGAGCTCCTCAGCTTTTTTTTTTATTCTTTTCCCGAGGATAGTCCCTTTGAACCGAATATCTGTAAAAAAAAATTGCGAGAAAAGAAAAGACCCTTTTGACTTGTTTGGTTCTTGCTATTTGGGCCTAATTTTTAGTAGTATTTTCTTGTGAATGTTTGATTGCTTGTGAAATTGTAAATTCTTTGACACCAAGGCTCATGGTTGTGGCTTTGTATATAGCTTATTTTAATTTGTAGTTTGTTATGACCCTGTCTCTCTTAGAAGTGGAATTGATCTAGCTTGATTGATACTTGTGTCATCTGTGGTGAGAATTAGTTTATTTCATGTTTGCATATTATTCTAGAACTTGCCCTACATGTTATTGAAGTAAAATAAAAAGTGTTGTTTTGTTTAAAGGATGATAATAAACTTTCTTTGATTTGTCTTGTGAATTTTAGCCTTTTCAGATATTATATCACTAGCTAGCCCTTTTGAGCTTGTAACCTTTTGTTGGTAGCCATATTTTGCTCTTAATTATTTTGTTGAATCCCTAGTTTTTACACCTTGCTTCCTTGAGCACTGTAGCATAGAGTTATTATAATTGTTAAATCTGAAGAAAAAGGGATGGTTGAGTGAAAAATGTAATCAATGATAGCTACAAAGTGATTAAAAATCCTCTTTGAAAGAATGTGACATGAAAAAAAGAAGAAGAATGAAGAAAAAAAACAAAAAAAAAATGACTGAAACATTCTTGAGATGATGAGAACTACTTGTGAAATAATTGTTGAAGACAGGGCTGAAAATAAGAGTAGAAAAACAATGGTGATGAAGTCCTATTTGATTCTATTCAAGCATCCTTAATTAGTGGAGATGTACATAATGGACAAACCTATGGTTCTTTGTGGGCATAATACATAAACATGACCCTTAACTTGGCTTCAACGGACAACTATGCCCTCCAACTTTGAGTTGCACAAGTAGACACTTAAACTTGTATAAAATTGAACAAGTAGATACACATGTCTAATTTAAAATGAACAATTGTTGTTCATCTTGTAGTCCTAAGATACCTGGAACAAAAACTTTAAAGAACTTGATAAAAACAACAAAGTTTAAAGAGAATTTTCAAAACTAGAAAATTAAAACCAGTAGAGAAAATAAACTCAGAAACAGATTAGAAATAATATACAAAATATTTTTCTTAAAGAAGAAAATCGATCCCACTGAATGCACAGTGCCCCCTTAAGAAAATTATTTCCCTCAAGTACCCGACGTTAATGAAATATATCCTCTCAGGATAGAACGATCTTACTCACCAGTGTATCGGTACCTAAAACTACGGTGTAAGTGAACGACTCAACGACAGTAAAGTACACTTAGAATACTAGATTTAATAGTAGTAGAAGAAGAAGTCCAGAAAATTCGTTCTCTTAAAATGAGAGGAAATCCCTCAATTTTTTTAAAACAAAAGCTACTGTGAAAAGATTCTTATTGTGCCTTACCGGAAATGTCACAACCCTTTGGAAAAGTCACAATCTTTCGGAAAGGTCACAACCTTTCATAAAAGTCACAACTTTTCATAAAAGTCACAACTCTTCAAAAAAATCGCAAATTTTCATAAAAGTTGTAACACCTCGGAAATCAGACTTAGAAATGCAACAGAAAAGCACCAGAAATAGTGAACCACAGCAGGGTTCACGGACCGTGAAAGGGACCACGGTCCGTCGACCTGCCCGTGGTTTACACCCTTCCAGCAGAGGTGGACCACGGAGCCCTTCACGGGCCGTGGACCACCTCACGAACTGTGAGGAGGCTCGTGGGAGCCAGGTAGGACTCACCAGGCTCAGGCGTCAGACCATGGAGCCCTTCAAGGGTTGTGGTCCTAACGATGGGCCGTGGTGGCGCCCGTGGAAGGTCACCCCTCAGAACCGGTAGCCACTGGTCAGCAGGCCACGATCCAGTCGACGGGCCGTGGTCCTTGTGACGGTCCGTCACTAGGGCCGTGGTCGGCTTCGACAGATGTTAAGTCAGGGGTCGTTTGGTCTTTTCCCCTATGCGTTGGACACCTAAACTACGTCGTTTAACCCCTAAACTACGTAGTTTTTGTCAGTTTAAGCCTAGTAACTTAATTAGAAACTACCCTAATAAATCATTCACCAAAAATTCATCGATCTTAGAGAAAAATAGAGAGAAAAAGTTGAGCAGCCCTTCTAGAATACGCAGCAAGGTTTCTCCAGTTCAAGCCCCAAAAATCGAAAGATTTCTCCGTGAATTTCATCACCAGGCATGTGGAATTTCACTAGTGGGTTCCTTTCACCCATTAGGTCCCTAGAATTCAGTCAGATTCTTGATTCCCACCATATTGTTTAGACTTAGGGTTTCTAGAAACTTTAGTTAATGGTTGTGATTTAGCTGTTATACTGTTCCTAATTGAAATATCATGCTTTCTTGGAATCGTAGTTAAATTCCTTGTATGAAACTCAAAACCCTAGTTGTGTAGTTTTTTTTAGTTTATGAAATGCACTTACTAGGACAGTAAATCAGATATCATGTTTCAGTTTATTAATGTCACATTGTTAGTTTATAATTGTTACATTCTCAGATTTTGCATATCAGTATTTGAGCTATCCAACATTTCAGTATTTCAGTCATAATGTGTCGTATACATAATCAGTGGGAAGTAGTCTTAATACCGAGTTTGACTGGGTTTCAGAGTACTCTCATAGTCCCAGAACTACGTGCCCCCGTAGGTTTGTAAGTCCTCTCTGTGGGCATTATATTTAGTGATCACGTCAATCATGCCTTTATACCCCTGGCAAGGTATATTTAGTCCTCTCGATGGGGCGTATACATCATACTCCACATTTAGCTCACGTGGTTTTATGTCGGTTATTAGTAGCTCCCACCGTCAGACTCTAGTGCATTTGACCAGGTTCCAGTTATATTTCAGCATTCAGTTTCAGCATGTTATGTACTAGGTCATTGCATTCAGTTTAGTTCATATCCAGTATCTTTTCAGTATGTTCATCATGTTCAGATTATATCATTACCCAGTGTGTCTTGTTCAGTTATATGTTTGTTCAGTTGTATCCTATACTGCATGCTTAGTACCTTTCAAGTACTGACGCATATTCTGCGTTACATCCTCTCGTGATGTAGGTTCAGGTACTCAGCATCCAGATCACGCATAGATCGTTTCCCGATCTCCATTTCCGCAGCTTCAGTGGTGAGTCCTCATATTTTGAGGAAAATAGACATGTTTCTATATTTAGTCTTTTCATTTCAGTTTTCAGTATTTGCTAGAGTTAGATGGGGGCATGTCCCAGCACCTCTAGTCAATTAGAGGCTTATTTCAGACATAGACAGATTCATCTTTAGTATTTGAGTTATAGTTCAGTGTTATAAACTCTTGTTCTCAGTATTTATATATATTCAGACTTAGATTGGGTATTCCCCATCATTCAGTTCATCTCATGTTTTAAGCTTCCGCATAATATCTTATGTTCAGTTGTTTAATTATGCTTATGATATGCCAGCTCAGGGTTAGCTTGGGGTCACTCGTGATCCTAGGTCCTGTGTTTACGCCAAGGGGGTAGCCTCGGGGCGTGACAAAAGTCACAACTCTTCATAAAAGTCGCAACTCTTCATTTCCATTCACACCTTTTAAACCCAAAACTTGTTGAACAAATGCATTTTCTTTATGTTCGAGTTGTGAAAGCAAGAGACCTACCACCAACCCTGTAATAGGGAATTGTGATCTTTATGTTGATCGGAGGTGAAACTCGAAAACTATTAAGGCAAAACAAAGCACTTTGATAAACCCTGAATGGGAACAAGTGTTTGCTTTTTCGAAAGAGAAGATTCAGTCTTGAATTATCCATATGTTTGAAAGAGACAAAGAGATGGTATAGAGAGATGATTATCTAGGGAAAGTGGCGTCTGACATGAATAAATTGCCTACAAGGGTTCCACCTTACAGCCCTTTGGCACCTCAGTGGTATAGATTAGAGGATCGTCGTGGAGGGGGGAGATGATGCTTGCATCGCGGATGGGAACCCAAGCATATGAAGCCTTTTCGGACTAATTTAGTTCAGGGAGAAGGTGTTCATAGTGTCAGATCAAAGGTATATGTTTCGCCTAAACTTTGGTACCTGAGAGTCAATATCATTGAATCCCAAGATGTAGAACCCCTGGACAAAAGCCAACCCCTATAGGTATTTTTTAGGGCTCAAGTTGGGAAGCAAGTACTAAAGACCAAGTATGCCAAACACGAACAACTAATCCATTCTGGAATGAAGACCTATTATTTATGGCGGCAGAGCCTTTTAAGGAGCAATTGGTGCTTACTGTTGAATGCAACGCTGGACCTTCCAAAGATGAGATCGGTTAGTCTTGCCACTTAACACATTTGAGAAGCGATTGGATCACAAGCAAGTTCATTCTCGGTGGTTCAATCTTGAAAGTTGTGGTGAGGCTTGGACGAGCTGAGCCACCACTACATAAATAGGTTGTGGAGTACATGCTGGATGTCGACTCCCACATGTGGAGCATGAGAAGAAGTAAAGCTAACTTCTTCAGAATTGTTTCAATGAGCAAATGGCTTGGAGAAGTTTGCAAATGGAAAAACCGTATTACCACTATTGATCTGCTACCCAGAGTTAATACTAATAACTATGTTCCTTTATATGTTTCTTATATATTGGAATATGGAACTACCGTTCCATACCGAGCTAGGCACTCGCCACATTTGGACACAAAACTATCTTGGGTTGAAGTAGTTATATCAAATGAACCAGATGAAGAGTTTGATAGTTAAAATGAGGTATGATAGACTTCGCAGTGTGGCTGTTCGAATCCAAACGGTTATAGGGGATATGCCAACTCAAAGAGACAGATTCCAGTCTCTACTGCTTCATAGTCTTCTGTCTTATTGCAGCACTCATACTGTATGTGACACCTTTCAAAATCATAGAACTGCTAGTAGCTCTGCTTTACCTAAGGCACCCAAAATTCAGGAGCAAAATGCCTTCACCACCCTGTAATTTCTTTCGGAGATTGCCAGCTCAATCTGAAACAACGTTTGCAATGTTTTTAGCTCATGTGTATTCTCCATTGTTCTACTTTAATAGTTTGTATGATTATGACACATTATCTGTTTTTTGTCAAACCTTCACAAAAAACTCTGCGCAAAAATTAAGTAAGATGCAGAAGAATAATTGTAGAAATAATCTATGTGACATATCACCTTAAGAATAATACAATCTTTGTTAAAGTTGAAGCCCAAATGTCTCACTACTTGGAAGCGATATGTTATATTCTAGGTTAAGAAGAAGTTCAAAGCATAAATCATGTATAGTGTTCCACAAGAGGAATGAAAATGTAGAAGCCCTCGTCATGATTGATCAGCTCACAATTATCATCACAAGTATTTATCGAAAGGATGATTGAACTTGTGCAATTTTCTCTTGCTATTATCTTTCTATTTTGGACCATCGGACACTATCCAAGTCCAAGCCCATAATATAGTAAGCACTCAACAAAAACATATGTTTGTAAAGAACACAAATAAACTAATCATTTGTATAACTAACCCTCTATGTCATTCAGTTAAATATTTTGAGACTTCAAAGAAGATTCATGATGGAATGTACGCGTCCACTAGTGTTCACAAGAACAGGTCCTTTGATACAATTAAAGTACAGCAAGTAAAATACTGGAAGTAAAATAGGCACACAAGATTTTACGTGGAAACCTTCTTGCTCAAGGGAGTAAAACCACGACCTGTCACACAGGATTTTCAACTGTTTTCACTAATCTCCAAGCAAAAGTTAATACAGATTCCAGCTACACCAATGAGACTAAACTCTTAATCTCACACTAAGTAATACACATATTACTTACTGAGCCAAAGCAATGCATTCATTGCCCACTATATTAACTATCACTCATTAATATAGACTTCAAACAGTAAGACACAAAGTTAACTCTAACAGTGTTCTGACACTGACTCACACAAAGGTTTGAAACATTTCTTATAAGAGTGAAACGAATCCTACAGGTTTAGCATATTACAAGAATTCAAAAGACAACAACACACACAGATAACACTTCTTCAGTTGATTAGGTCCCTTGCTGTATTTTGTATTTTGATGCTTGATATCTTCTCACTTTTAATTAATGAGTCATCAAGTTGTTTGTCTCTTGATTATATCAATCAAGAAGAATTGTTGACCACTGGAAAAACAACGTCGTCTATTTCTATTGGTGAGGTGCACTGACTGCTTCACCAACACCCTGACAAGACAACTTTCTAGCTATACACCATATTGTACCTAGAAGAGAACACTCTGCCTGTCACACCCCGAAATATGGGGAGTAACTGGCACTCGATACCCTATAAGATCGAGTTACCCACTAAAACATACTAGCTAACCAAACTGTGAGACAAAAAGATTGGGCAGCACAACCTCTAAAAAGTGAAGCCTGGACCCTGAAGGTCATGACCTGAATGAGAATAAACCATACAAATAATGGTACACAATCCAAAAAAAAATAAAGATGTACTATCTAGCCGACGAGGCCACAACCGAAGACATACCTACTTACATACACATATATATACATGCCAAGACTATGGGTTGGAGATTGAAACATACAAAAGAAAACCCAGAATATTGTGTCCACAATAGCCTCTATGAGTGATATAAGCACTGTCGGGACAAGGCCCTAACTATACCTCAATTGTACAACAAAAGTAAACATCCTCTGATAGCCCCAGGATAAGATGGAGCTTACCAACTCACAACTGAACCTGAATCCTAGCGGGTGGGTCGATTAGAGTCCCTGCATGTACCTGTGATTGAATAACGCTATCAAAGACACTTCATCCAATTCTAAGCGTCAATGGTCGTTAATCAGTATAAAACCCAACTGAATGAGTTGGGGTCGAATCTCACAGAGAGCGGTACGTGTTTGAGATTCAATAGGGAAGTACGAATATGCTCAAATAAGTCATAGGAATAAAAATGATCGAATAAAAACATCATTCAAATCAGGGGGTGACACGAATATCAAATGGGGGTTTTGGTTTTGAAATTATCAACTACAAACAGCAACAAACAATACGAAATAACAATAATGAGACGGGTTCTTGGGATGTGATTCGATTATAGGCTATTATAGATGAATGGGTAATTGCAACTATTAGAAAATGGCTAAATATTAGTGAGTAAGTTAGGCTATAGAGGAGATAAATTTTCTCTCGAACAATTTACCCCGAATCAAGTTGATTTCTCTCGAACATCAACAAGCATGCAAAATAAGAACAGCCCACACCTTAGTCCATTCACTTTCTCGAGCTGAATCCAGGTCAACCCAATACCCACAGACCATCAATCAAACACCTTAGTTCTAAAACCTCTCTCTCGAGCAAGCTAAGAACACAAAGGTAGAATCGCATTTGCAACTACAATTCTTAAATTAACCCACAATAAATGATTGAACTCACTTTTAAATAGCAAATAAACTAACAATTATCAATACCTATAAGCTAAATCAGCCCATAATCACATAATCACACCCCAAGAATTGGGGTTTTAGCTAGACATTATAAAAAGGTAAAAACAGTTACCAAATTGATTATCCATCAACTGGGTAAGTGTAGATTCGTCCTTACAATGCTCCAATTCGAAGAATATCACAGACCCACTTCCAATTTCTCAAAAGTGAAAAACTTCAATTCTTCAAAGCTTAGGAAAAACTAGAGAAAACTTGTCTCCTAGTTCAAAACTCAAATAATAGATTCTAAGATATGAATTGATATGAAAATTCATGTTAAACTAAATGTTCAAAAACGTATTTATAGTCGCCAAAAATGTGCTGCGAAGAGTAACTCGGTGAAGTAAGTCGGGTTCACCGAACCACTCAGCGATCCACCCTTTGGTCACTTCAATCGCCCTTCTGCCTTGGCATTCAGCATCCTCAAGGTCTATAACTTTGGGTGATCTAACACTATATCGCGGAACCACTCGGCGATCCACCGACTGCTCCTTTCTCTCGCCAACTTGATTTTTACCCTCAGAGCTTGGCACACTGGAACTTTAGGCGGCAAATGGCCATTCGGCGACTCGCCAAGTGGACTTGGCAATCACCAGGCTTTCTTTTCTTCATTCTTTCAGCTCGCTTTGTTTCTTTTTGCAAATTAGTGTCCTTGCTTTGTTCCTCAATCCATAATCCTGAAAATCAAGGGTTTTACATCAGTTATTGGCACAAAATAAGCATTTGAGGACACTAAACCTATACAAATTAAGTCCTAAATGAGTCCAAATCTCTGACTCATCAACACCCTCAACTTAGACTTTTGCTTGTCCTCAAGTAAAACTCAAGTTCAGCAGTTCAAAAAGGATGTCTCAAACAGTGCTACAAAAGACTCAATCATGAATGCACACAACAAGACTCAACTTACTCATACAAGGATCAATTGTGTACTCAAAGATTCAAGTTGTGACTCACCATTATCAAAGATTCTCAAGTTCATAATACTTGTTTCAAATGCAAGTTCAAGCTCAACAAAGGTACTCAAATGCCCTCACACAAAGATGATTCTATATTCACACACAATTGTTCAACAATTTATAGCTCCGGAATCACAAACAACTCTCACACTCAAAAAGATGAACACATGCATGACTTTACCCATAGGTTTTCCCTTATTTTCCAGCCAACATTTGTTTCAGCTCACTCAGGATCAAAAAGGTCTTTTCAAGGCTTGTAACGGGGCTGAGTGTAAAGGTATGTTCATTTAGGCTCAATGGCTGCTATCCTCATAAAATGTGATGTGAACAACTTTCCTTCCTTTTCTTCAGCAGTTTCATTCATGCTCAAAATTCACCCCATTATTCACTTCTCATGGAATACCGGACACCCCATTTCTTTTGCAATTTTCACAACTTTATTTCACCACTTTTTCATTCTCTTTCTTTCTTTCTTTTCTTTTTTTTATATGGAGGGGTTCCATCTTTTTCAAGTCCATGGATAAAGGGGGACTTCTTCACACTTCTTGATTTTCCTTCTCTTTTCACCACACTCCCAACTTAGGCTTTTGGCCTATGTTGGCTATTCAAACACACCACACTTTCATGAGGATTATGGGTGAATGGATAAAGAGGGGTTTCAATTTCATCAAGTTTCCTCCAAGAAAAGGACAAGGCTCAAAGGGGTTCAAGCAAGATTCACACATCTCACAAGGTTGGCCACAAAAGAGGTATATTGTCAAATTGTTTCACTCTTAAAAATTGTTGCCTAAGATCATTTCAAGAGCTTGCATCACTTAGTCAACCAGACCAACGGGACAAATTCTAGGTGTCATCACACAAGGTTCACGGTAAGCTCATCACACAAGGCATTGACACCATTATCAAACAAGACTCCACACTTTCGCTAGTGTGCAATGTTCATTACAAAAGACTCATTCGGTAATTGGCTAGTCACAACGAGATCCAAAAAGTTCACATATTATCTATGCAACTTCATTTGGCCTCATCGTAGCCGTGCATTCATTGTTGTTTGATTAAGAGAACTATTCAAGTCATCAGTATTGATCATGACTGGTACACAAATTCGCACAAGAACAACCACATTAACACAAGACAAGAGGTGGCAAATTTTTTGGAAGGGTCAAAACCATTTACAATCAAAACAAGGAGCCATAAGCTCAAAAATCCACAAAATAGTGTCAAAACACAATTTACAGCACAAAAACCCAATATATAAACAAAAATAATAATCACAAGAGGTAGGTATGGAAATACCTCACCTCACCACAAATAAAAGCAATTTGTCCTTAAATGCAACAAAATAAATAAAGTCAATAAAAAATGACAGAGAGGGAGGTAAAGAAGGGTCCTGTCTACACAGTCGCTCTATCTGTCTGGGCATCAATGCCCGGTGTAACATCAGAAGTACTAGCTCCACTAGGGTCAGCCATAGTGGTGTCTCTCAAGGAGGTTTGGCGGGCCGTCTCAAATATCGTATCCTCTAGATCGGTAAGATCATCATATACGGCAGCATCTCGCTCCCCAAGCTGCTCCTCATCGGTCTCCGCCTCTGATGCCTCAGCTGCCACATCCCCCATAGGTGCATCTCCGGTGGTAGCCAGAGGAATCTCAGAAGTAGCTGGAGGATCCTCAGTCTCGGCTGCCTCAAATAAAGTAATGAAGTATGTAGACTTTAGATGGTCCACATCCTTCCTCAAGTCTGCAACATCGGCTTTGAAAGCCATAATCTCTGATTTAGCCCCTGTCAACTCTCACAAGTCTCTACTCTCGCAGTGAGGGTGTCAATAGATTCCCGGAGGGGTGTCAATGCAGCTAGGATGGCGGCCTCGATCATCCACGGTACCGCAACCTCCAATCGGGTCACCCGTACATCAGCAGAATGGGCTAAGTGCCCCATCTTCAGGATCATGGCCTGAGTAATCGTGGTGGGCTGGGAATCAGTAGAAGTACCAGGAGCCTGGGAGGAAGTGGAAACAAGTGTTCCTGAAGGCCCGGAGGCCAGAGTAGGAAAAGATGCCTCTGCAGGTATCGTCTCAACATCTACCTCCGGGGATGTGTCCACCGGAGCTGCTCTCCTCCTGTCTGCCTCCTCCTGAGTGTACTCAGCCTCTATATCCCAGATGTCTGTGGTGGATGTGGGGCTGACCTCTATGTCCCTCTTGTCGTCATGAAGAACTCCCGCATGCCGACATAGCTCTATGATCAGGACCGAAAAGGAAAGGGACGTTTGGCACTGCTTGGCCCTCTTGGCCATCTCTTACTCAATGATGAGTCCCATGTCAATGCTCTTCCGGGCTATGATCGACCCAAGATAGTCCACCTTTGGATGGCGGAGGATGAATCTGAACTAATACCATGCAGCTACATTAAAATCCTTCTTCTCTATCTGGACTCCTGCCTCAATCCACCTCGGGGTGGTGTCAGAAATGAGGGGGGCAAGAAATCCCTTAAGATCATCCAGAGGTGTCGTAGTGGTGGTCAAATTCGGGTAGTCAGACCCTGCCCCTCTATCAAGCACAACATTGATGTTATCTCTGCTTCATCCCACTTCTTTCCCTCGAACTATGATGGACCCTACCGGTCTGAAAGCACTGGCCTTCTTCTTGCCCTTAGGGACCAGATCACCGTATGCTGATTAAAACTCTCGGACCCATGTAGGGATGTATGAGCCTCGGGGCCTGGTAAACTGCTTGAAGCGATTGTACTGGAGTGTCTCCCTCACCCTAGAGTATATGTCCTCTTGGCCTTCTGTGGACAACAGCTTCTCCTCTAGAATCTTCCTCAATCTCTCGGCCTTTAGTCTGTTGAGTAGCCGGGGAGGAGGACCCTGAACTGGTGGCGCTGGAACCACCGTCTGTGTCGGAGCTGGCACTGTATCTGCAGCAGGAGGGGTGGTCTCTGGAACTCTGGATGATTCTTGGTGAGACCTAGTACGAATTTCGGCTTGCCGGGACTGTAAGGGCTGGTCATCATCAGGCTCAGAGAATGCAGCCTTGGAGTCAAAGGACTCTCCCTCGCTTCCGGAGTTGTGCTTCGGAACCTCAGATACGGGCTTCTTGCCTTCGCCTTTTCCTCCTTTTGGAGGTTTCTTCCTTCCCTTTTTAGAAGGGGTAGTTGTCCCCTCGTTGATGGCTATGCCCCATGCTCTTTTGCGGGGCGGCATGTCTAAATTTTTTCTAGCCATATCTGCAAAACACAACAAAATAAGTTAGAACGATTCAAGAAAAACTTCAGAAAATCAAGCTGCAGAAAGAGTCGCCGAATCACTTAGGTGAGCCAGATCAGGCTCGCCAAAAGGATTGGCTCAAAAATTTTCCAGAAAAATAGCATGTCGGTGATGGGAAAGGCCTTTTGGAAAATCACCGACATCATTCAGCGAGCACAGACTAGCCCACCAAATGTTACTGTGTATTTTAGGGGTCGGGGACGCAGAGAGGGCGATCAAAGAAGGTTTTCGGTGAGTTGTCGAGTGCACTCGGCGATCTCAGGCTTCTCGCCGAAAGTTACAGCACCCAAACTCAACATTATCAAGAAATTAAAGTCGATAAAGGGGGACTCGGCGAACCGCCGCGTGGTTCGGCGAGCTCGACCCAGCTTGCCAAACTCCCCAACGTGCCATTTTTAACCCCAACTTCCAAATTCAACCCCATAGTCCCCGAAAACAAAATCAAACCACATACACCATCAATTA
This sequence comes from Solanum etuberosum, assembly GCA_029582245.1. Taxonomy (NCBI): domain Eukaryota; kingdom Viridiplantae; phylum Streptophyta; class Magnoliopsida; order Solanales; family Solanaceae; genus Solanum; species Solanum etuberosum. The sequence goes on from JAJONR010002755.1 coordinate 26,156, forward strand.
GACTCAGACCCATAAGACCCATGCCACCGGGGTACTCAGACTTTTCCCGATTTGGCCAAAATTGGTCATTTGATGACTTTAACCCTTAGGAATGACGTCAAACACTTCATCATTGGGCAAAACATGTCATTTAGCACAATACAGGGTTACTTAGACTTCACCCGACTAGACCCAACAATAAATACGCACAACCCAGATTACGATCAATTTTAAAGCACAAAATTTGGGAAATCAATAACTTAGGCAATTTTGGCATGAAATCGAATTTAGAACAGGCAACCAAGCACACATTCATGATTTCAGAGAGGCCCAACACACATCAGTAAGAACAATACGATTACAAATGAGTTTAACTGCTAATTACGAGTTTGGGATTCGGAAAACCAACCTTCAATGCCGAGTATAAGAACTTGTAAAGCTAGGCGGCAAAGTATCCAACTCCGGACACTGAATCAATGACTAGAAAGCGGTAAAAATGTGAAAATATAGGAAATATAGTGCGGGTGTGATTTTGTGAATTTAAAAAGTGAGGGAATGTGAAAGAGTTTGAAAATTTAAATCTTTGGCCTCTAAAAATCGTCCAGTTCTTACCCTTTCGGCGATGTTAGTCGACCTTGCCGAACCACTCGGCGACACGCCGAGTGGTTACTTACCTCCCCGAGTTTTACACGACCTCCAGTTAATGTGGGGGTCCAAATGGAAGACAAGGTCGGGCTCGCCGACCTCTTCGGCGAGTCACCGACTTCTCCATGAGCCCGCCGAGTTTTACAGACTCTATCTTCATAAATTTTTGAGCCCAACGGCGGTCCAGGTCGGGCTCACCGACCTCTTCGGTGAGTCACCGACTGGACATTTTGCTCGCCAACCTGCACTTTCCAAACACATCCCTCTTTCTCACCTGCACAATCAACACACATTATTCCAAAAACAAAAAGAAAGTAATTAAGAACTTGGGTTGCCTCCCAAGCAGCGCCTTAGTTAACGTCATGGCACGACGCAAGTCCTCGCTCAAATTTCATTCTTAGGGTTTGCCATAGACTCGTTTGGCAACGCTCTGTGTTGTCTTAAGTAGAGATAAGACAACAAATGACCCCTTTGGGTCTCAATAACTGAACAAAGATGGAATGAGAAGCAGTCAACTAATTTAGCATTGAGACATTCTCTTTTATCTCTTTCAACACTCTGTCGTGTTCTTCGAATTTGTGGAGAATGAGTGAGAGCATCTCTTCGACTTGTCCACCCTCACAGTCCTTGGGCTTTCTACACTCATGAGGGGGAATGTACCTTTCTTTTTGTACATTACTTCAAATTCCATAACCTTTTTGGCCAAAAGATCCAGCTGAGTTAACAGTGTGGCCAAATTCTGGTCCTTCTCTGTCTCCTTGTTGATTTTAATCATGTGATCAAGGAGTTGGGTTACTATTGCATAGGGTTGTTGTATTAGACCACCCGGAGTAAGTCGATCAGCCACTTCTCTATTCTCAGGACCAAGACCTCTATAGAAGCAGTCCAGTAGCATATTATCTGGGATTCCATGAGTTGGGCATTGCAGCAATATTGTCTTAAATCTCAGTCACAACTCATGGATTGTCTCACCCTCTAATTGCTTGAAATTTAGGATGTTATCCCTAAGAATCATCATTTTTGCAGAGGGTGGTCCACTTGGTTATCGTTGCTACAAGACATGCTCCTTTCCTCTGTTCAACCAGTAACACATAAAAACTAAAACTGAAAGTAAGTGGATTCAACTACGACTAACAAGAACAAAAATCCAACTTTACCAAAAGATTCTCAAACAACACCACTCCCCGGCAGCGGCGACATTTTGATTGAATAACACTATCAAAGACATTTCATTCAATTCTAAGCGTCAACGGTCGTTAATCAGTATAAAACCCAACTGAATGAGCTGGGGTCAAATCCCATAGAGAGCGGTACGTGTTTGAGATTCAATAGGGAAGTACGAATATGCTCAAATCAATCATAGGAATAAAAATGATCGAATAAAAACATCATTCAAATCAGGGGGTGACACGAATTTCAAATGGGGGTTTTGGTTTTGAAATTATCAACTACAAACAACAGCAAACAATACGAAATAACAATAATGAGATGGGTACTTGGGATGTGATTCGATTATAGGCTATTATAGACGAATGGGTAGTTGAAACTATTAGAAAATGGCTAAATATTAGTGAGTAAGCTAGGCTATAGAGGAGATAAATTTTCTCTCGAACAATTTACCCAGAATCAAGTTGATTTCTCTCGAACATCAACAAGCATGCAAAATAAGAACAGCCCACACATTAGTCCATTAACTCTCTCGAGCTGAATGTGTGGAAAATGGTTTAAGATTCACTCTCTCGAGATGAACCCAGGTCAACCCAATACCCATAGACCATCAATCGAACACCTTAGTTCTAAAACCTCTCTCTCAAGCAAGCTAAGAACACAAAGGTAGAATCGCATTTGCAACTACATTTCTTAAATTAACCCACAATAAATGATTGAACTCACTTTTAAATAGCAAATAAACTAACAATTAGCAATACCCATAAGCTAAATCAGCCCATAATCACATAATCACACCCCAAGAATTGGGGTTTTAGCTAGACAGCATAAAAAGGTAAAAACAGTTACCAAATTGATTATCCATCAACTGGGTAAGTGTAGATTCATCCTTACAATGCTCCAATTTGAAGAATATCACAGACCCACTTCCATTTCTCAAAAGTGAAAAATTTCAATTCTTCAAAGCTTAGGAAAAACTAGAGAAAACTTGTCTACCAGTTCAAAACTTAAATAATAGATTCTAAGATATGAATTGATATGAAAATTCATGTTAAACTAAATGTTCAAAAACGTATTTATAGTCGCCAAAAATGTGCTGCGAAGAGTCACTCGGTGAAGTAAGTCGGGCTCACCGAACCACTCGGCGATCCTTCCTTTGGTCACTTCAATCGCCCTTTTGCCTTGGCATTCAGCATCCTCAAGGTCTGTAACTTTGGGCGATCCAACACTGCATTGCGGAACCACTCGACGATCCGCCAACTACTCCTTTCTCTCGCCAACTTGATTTTTTCCCTCAGAGCTTGGCACACTGGAACTTTAGGCAGTCAAATGGCCATTCGGCGACTCACCAAGTGGACTTGGCGATCACCAGGCTTTCTTTTCTTCATTCTTTCAGCTCGCTTTGTTTCTTTTTGTAACTTAGTGTCCTTGCTTTGTTCCTCAATTCATAATCCTGAAAATCAAGGGTTTTACATCAGTTATTGGCACAAAATAAGCATTTGAGGACACTAAACCTATAAAAATAAAGCCCTAAATGAGTCCAAATCTCGGACTCATCAACCTGCTCGCACGAAACAAAAAGTAGCATCCCCAAGCAAAGGGACGTCAGTACGAATAAAAATGTACTGGTATGTAAAACGGAAAGTAGAATCATAAATATTTATTGCAAAAGGGTAATAGAGATACCACCTGAAACTGAAACTCAAAAAAATTCCATGGCTGACATTTGGCCCCCTATTATTTAAATATGCATGGTATGCTCGTATAATCGTATGTCGTGAATACATATATATAGATGCAAATGCATGACATACCTAGCAATGGCGGTGCCTTCCGAATGCGAACCAGCATCCTATTAACCAACTTGTGGCCATCTGTGTCTCATACGTATAAATATAGGCAATAGGCCCCATACCTCCCGATTATAGCTCAGGAGTAGAATGCATAGCATGTCATGCCATGGATTTATAACACCTATATGTTATTGTTGTCATGTTGCCAATCTTGGCCCGTTTGCAGTCTTGTTCATATAATCCCATAATCACTTTCGTATAACATGTAACCATCTCATGGAACCTCATATGTTCTTCCAAATAAGCTTGAAAAGTTGACTCGAATTTTAGAAAGATAACCTAACCTTGAATATATTCATAACAAGTTTAAGGTGACTTACTTAGTTCCTAACTTGGTTCCTATATAATTTATAAAAGAAGCATTTCAAAAACAAAGTGTTCTAATAGTTTAAACATTTAAGTTATATTAGAGAATTTAAAGATCGTGAGTTACTTTTAAAAAAATTCATAATAACTTTAGTAGGGAAAGAGGGTTGGTTACAAGTAATAAGGGTCTCCCGTGATATTTTAAGTCACATCACCCAAAGAAGAATAAGAATTCATACATGCGGACATATAATCAAGGAAACCGTAAAATGACATGTAGATGTCGAATACTCTATGTATCCGAACGAGTGGAATATCAAAATAATAGAAGCATGAAAATAATTCAGCTGAGATCCCAATGCCTTTCACGGAAGGTCTTTCTAGCAAGAGAATAGCAAAATATTACATTCGGCGTTTTAGGAATTTTCCTGGAGTGGTGCTAAAATGAGGGACGGAGCTTAGCCTTTACATACCTTTCCAATGAACGCTCGAATGGATGTAGCTTCTTCATAAAATTTGTTCCTTACGTCCTAAGCTTCCCAAACACTATATATACAAAGCTGGTACACACCTATAAACAGTTCATAATTGATCTTAAATCGGCAGATTTGCCATATGGCCCCAACTTGACAAAACGTCCGTAGAACTTCATAAAAACAATCATAAAAGAGTCCCGAGATAATTACCTTAGTTAACCAAGTGTAAACCTTGAAGAACATCAATAACAACAAATTTATATCTTCAAAAACTAGCTTCAAACGTAGCTAATAGAAGGGGAAAATGATTGCCACATGTAGAGATCACGTTTCTAGGCACGGGGGCAACCTTTAATGGTAGAAATCATCAAAAACTAATCTTCATCATGCATGAACTCCATTAGTACCATCTCTTAAGCTTTGTTTCTAGTTAGGGAGTGAAAAGAAATGTTTCTGTGGCTTAAAACGTTGAGTAAGATCGTGACCCGGATTCTGCCCAAGCAGTCCGCAATAAAACCCTCATAACTTTTTACTCTGATGTTGGTTGGATACGGGGTTTTGTGCATTGCAAACTAGACTCGTAAGCCTTCAATTTGATGGGTCATAAGCCTTCTAACTCTTTATATATTGGGAGAAAACATCCAAGAAATTTAACCCAAAGTTAAGAAAATATTACTAGATAAACTTCGATAACTTTTGCCGACCGTAGTTTCGCTAATTTGCTTGACTTAAAAACATAACATACGACTTTTGTGCTATTATAATACCTCATTACACACTATTCTTAGCATTTTGTACACTCATACGCTTATCCACAAGGTATGGGACAATTTAAACCTTTCAAACGGGCAAAGTTCTACCCGAGCCATTTCTTTAATCATGAACTTTGTTTGAGGGGTCCCTTTGACCTAAAACTTTAGTTTAGTTCCTTGATATTGCCACCTATTTAAAATCTTAATCTCCAATGTACGATACAAAGTCATCTACACCTCATATAACCATGCCATACTACGCCACATATATTATGCAAGAATAGAGAAAAAGTACGGGATCTTACACTGCCAGGGACCGGGTCCCTCCAGTTGTCAGGATCATCAAAACAACTAAGATACATCATTTTCCCCCTTTTTGATGATGACAAACAAATCACCTCACATGAGTTGCATTCATTCAATGTATTCCCCCTGTCACCAAGCATTCATTCAATGTATATTCCCACTGTCACCAGTTCTTCCAATTCCCAGTCACCCTTTTCTATGTCTTGTGTACACAGCTAACAAGCCAACAGTTTTACAATTATTCCCCATTTTGACATCATTTAAAAGGAGACCAGTAACATACATAAGCATTATGCAAAATTGTAAGGAATTCAAAGCCATAGGCACCACAGTACATGAGCCTACAGGCAAAATAGAGAAGATAAAATCACAGCAGAACATGGAAAATTAAGATGTTGATTTCATATCACAAAACTAACCACTGAGTTCAGCCAAACACAGGCACATCGCCACTACAACATTGGACAGGAGACACGACACTGAAGGACATAAAGAAAATAAAACAGACACTTAAGGATAGCTGCAACTTGAAACTGAAAATTTTGACAATGTGTTGTAATCATGGCTTTTATGTTTCTAACACAATTTTATTATCTGTAACATATCTTTATTTTCCCCATATGCACGTGTTCAGTACTTCAGGTAATCTTGAAACATCATGATGCTATTAAAATCACTCAGGACACTTGACACCATACTGGGTAGAGACTATAAGGCTAGCGATTATTGATTGTAATTAACTGAAAGTTTGGTTTTTCTTACTGAATCACCATAATTAGAACATTCATTGTTTCCCAGCAGTTTCTTTTTATCCATATTATTATTTGTTGCTACACTTGTTTTATGCATTGCTATTTTGTCGTCTCTTTTTCTTTCTGACTTTCGTACATCAGTTACTTTTCTTTTGAGCCAAGGGTCTATCGGAAACATCTTTACCCGCCAAGGTAGAGGTAAGGTATGTACATCCTACCCTTCCTAAACTCCACCTGTGTGATTAAACTGAGTAGTGTTGTTGTTGTATTCGCATGGTAAAAAGATTGTGACATGCATGGTGAATGATTAGAACAAATTAAAATCTGACTTATGGAGTTACAGCACAGTTGGATCCACAACAAGAAGCACATATACATTTTTTATCTTAACATTCTGCATTTGGAGCAACATTTTGTAATTTTTTTACACTGTAAATAAAATCTCAGTAAACTGTAATCTTAAAAAGTATATTGGGGTAGGGGTGTGGGTGGAGGGAGGCGTAATTTTTTTAAGATTACAGTTTATGCTAAGATTTTGTTCACAATGTAAAAAAGTATATACAAACTTAATTGTTTTAAGTTATTGGATTCTGTTACAGAATATTGTAGGATATTATAAAGATATTCTCTTATCTTATATAGCTAGCTAAATCATAGAAAGATGTGTAGGATATTTACTTATCTTTGATAGAACCTCTTGTGATTGTATATATACATGTACTTCTTAACATAGTGAAATACAAGTTCTTCTATTCCCATATTTCAAATAACATGGTATCAGAACCAGACCATTGGCTTCGTCGGAGTTAGGCTTACTGCCTCACCAGACTCCGTTTCGATCCAACTTTCTTCTCCTCTCCGACGTTTCCCTGCCTTTTCTGGTTTATACACTTTGTGGTGCTCTTGATCAGATTTGGTGAGATCATTCATTTTTTCTTCCGTTCTCTGATCGTTTCTCTGATCTGTAAGCGGTTATTTCTCTCAAAGGATCTACTATTTTATGTTAGACTACTATTTTGATTTGGGTGAGCAGAATTTTAATTGAGGGATCAGATTAGTCCTTTGTTTGTTTGTGTTAGAGTGGGTAAAAGTCCTACATTGGTTGGGGAATGGACTGATGGTCTCCTTATATGGACTTGGGCAATCCTCCCCTCATGAGCTAGCTTTTGGGGTTGAGTTAGGCCCAGGTGCTATATCTTTACATGGTATCAGAGCCAGGTCCATCCCCGTTTGGGCTCTCGGTCCATGTGCCAGTTGGGCCTAGGCATGAAGGGGAGTGTTAGAGTGGGTAAAAGTCCCACATTGGTTGGGGAATGGACTGATGGTTTCCTTATATGGACTTGGGCAATCCTCCCCTCATGAGCTAGCTTTTGGGGTTGAGTTAGGCCCAGGTGCTATATCTTTACAGTTTGAGACCTGTTTGAGTCTTTTGTTTTTATTTGATAAGATTCGTCCTTTCAAGTGAAGTGTTGGAGTTGATTCCCCGGTTGTCATCTTGTGTTTATTGGATGATACTTGCTGGTTAGGGCTTCAATTTTATGATAGTTTTGTGATTTGTTTAAGTGATTTACTGGATTGTGTAGCTGTATCCAGTAGACACCACCTAGTTTGGGTAATTTTTTAGTTTTGGAGGATTTTCTATCGATTTATTTTAATACAGTGAATATATTGGTTGGGAAAATGACGGCTTCTAGTCCATTAGCTGATAAAATGGTTTTGGTTTCGGCTAAAGAGTTCGCTAAATTCTCTCAATATCAGAAATCATTGAAGGAATCCACTTCAGTTAATACCTTCACTGAGTCAGATAAAACATGTCTTATTACCTCATCAAATAAATGGGTCATTGATTCAGGGGCCACAAATCACATGACAGGTAATCCCAATATTTTTTCTAGCTTTCGATCACACAAAGCACCCTCTCCCGTTACTGTAGCTGATGGATCAACTTGTAACAGTGTTGGATTTGGGACTGTTAAACCAACCTCGACTATTACTCTATCATCTGTATTAAGTCTACCATAGTTGGCCTTTAATTTGACTTATGTTAGCAAAGTTACAAGAGACCTTAACTGTTATATATCGTTCTTCCCCGATCATTGTTTGTTTTGTGATCTTACTACAAATCAGGTTATTGGTAAAGGAAATGTATCTGATAATCTCTACATCCTTGATGAATGGAAGTCTCGGTCAATTGCTTGCTCTAGTGTCATGTCTCCATTTGAAGCACATTGTCGATTGGGACATCCTTCTCTACCTCTGTTGAAGAAGCTCTGCCCTCAATTCCAGAATATTCCATCATTGGAATGTGAGTCATGCCGGTTTGCAAAACATCATCGTCACTCAATTGGTCCAAGGGTTAATAAGCGAGCTGAGTCGGCATTCGAGTTAGTTCATTCTGATGTTTGGGGACCATGTCCTGTCGTCTCCAAAACTGGGCACAAGTATTTTGTCACTTTTGTGGATGACTTCTCTCGAATGACTTGGATTTATTTTATGAAGAGCCGCTCCGAAGTGTTTACTCACTTTGGTGCCTTCTGTGCTGAAATCAAGACTCAATTCAATGCTTCTGTGTGTATTCTGAGGAGTGATAATGCTAAAGAATACATGTCAGAATTATTTTGGTCCTACATGAGACAACACGGTATTCTCCATCAGTCTTCATGTGTTGATACACCCTCTCAAAATGGAGTTGCTGAGAGGAAGAATAGACATTTACTTGAGACAGCTCGGGCCCTCTTATTCCAAATGAAGGTGCCTAAACAGTTTTGGGCCGATGCAGTCTCAATGGCTTGTTTTCTGATTAATCGCATGCCATCTACTGTGCTTAATGATGATATGCCTTATAGTGTTCTTTTTCCAAGCAAGGCATTATTTCCGGTGGAACCTAAGGTATTTGGAAGCATATGTTATGTTTGAGATGTTCGACCATCTGTTACCAAGTTGGATCCCAAGGCATTGAAGTGTATTTTTCTGGGATATTCTCGCCTTCAGAAGGGGTATCGGTGCTATTGTACTGAACATTGGAAAATATATGGTATCAAATGATGTGGTATTTTCAGAGACCACCATTTTTCTATGCACCTCCCATTTGTATGAGTCAGGAGGAAGAAGATAAATGGTTAGTCTATCAGGTTACCCATTCTGTTTCTCCATCTTCCAGTTCTCCTATTGAATACCAATCGAGTATTGTGCCTTTACCACCTGCTCCATCTGCGCTAGCAAAACCACCAATTGTTCAAGTTTACTCGAGGAGAAGAGATATCGGTGATACATGTCCTGCACCAGTTTTTTCATCATCAGATCCTCCTTTGCTTGATCCTTCTGAAAACATTGACCTCCCTATTGCTCTTCGTAAAAGTATACGTACTTGCAAATCCACATATTCAAATGCTAATTTTGTTTGCTATGACCGCTTATCCTCCACTTCTAGATCTTTGATTGTTTCTATAGACTCCATCTATGTACCCAAAATAGTGAAAGAGGCCTTGAGTCATACAGGATGGTCTAATGCAATACTTGAGGAAATACATGCCTTAGAGGAAAACCACACGTGGGATTTGATGGATTTACCCGAAGGGAAGAAATTAGTAGGATGTAAGTGGGTCTTTACCGTTAAAGTTAATCCTGATGGTTCTGTGGCAAGACTTAAGGCAAGACTTGTGGCTAAAGGGTATGCTCAGACTTATGGGGTGGATTATTTAGACACCTTCTCTCCGGTTGCCAAACTCACTTTTGTCCGCTTGTTCATTTCTCTAGCTGCTTCCGAGAATTGGCCTTTACATCAATTGGATATCAAGAATGTATTCCTTCATGCTGATCTTCAAGAGGAAGCGTTTATGGAGCAACCACCTGATTTTGTTGCTCAGGGGGAGTATGGGAAAGTCTGTCATTTGAAGAAGTCTTTGTATGGCTTGAAACAGAGCCCCCGGGCTTGGTTTGGAAAGTTTAGTGAGGTGGTTCAAGAGTTTGGTTTGAAAATGAGCAAATGTGATCACTCAGTCTTCTATCAACAATCAACCGCTGGCATTATCCTCCTTGTTGTATATATAGATGACATTGTCATTACAGGAAGTGATTATGCACGGATCTCATCCCTCAAGTCTTTCCTGCATATGAGATTTCATACGAAGGACTTGGGACAGTTAAAATACTTTCTAGGAGTAGAAGTAAATCGAAGCAAGAA